>JBBBWG010033086.1:14310-40490 GCA_037176905.1 Azolla pinnata
ATGTGCATGCACATGCAATGCATGTGCACGATGGTATGCGCATGCGTATGCTAGTGATGCATGTGAATGTATGTATGTATGTGCATGTGCGTGTGCATGTGTGCGTTCATGTGTATGTGCATGCGCTTGGGCATGCGTATGTACATGGACATGTGCACGTGCATGTGCCCTATGCATGTACACGTGCATGTGAATGTGCATGTGTGCATGTGCATGTGTGCATGTGGGCATGCGTTATGTGTCTGGATATGTGCATGTCTGCATGTGGGCATGCGTCGTGTATATGGATATGTGCATGTGTGCATGTGGGCATGCGTCATGTGTATGGATATGTGCATGTCTGCATGTGGGCATGCGTTACGTGTATGGATATGTGCATGTGCGTGCATGTGGCATGTGCGCATGTGGGCATGCGCTATGTGTATGGATATGTGCATGTGCGTGCATGTGCATGCGTGTGTATGCATATGCATGCGTGCGTATATGTGTGTATCCGCATGTGTGTGTGTGTGTGGATGCATGTGAGCCCCAGATGGTATGTGCATATGGATGGTGGATGCATGCATGTGCGCATCTGTGCAAGCGTATGGTGCATGTCAGTATCCGTATGCGCATGTATATGTGCATGTGCTCGAAGGCATGTGTAGATTTTTACTCCCCGAGTTTTCGATCCGTAAAAATCAATCGTCTGATAGTGTTTTCTCGAATGATCAGGAGACAAACTTCCGATCACATAGACAAGTCCAAGTAGTGATGAGAAATAGTCTGATCACATAGACAAGTCCAAGTAGTGATGAGAAATAGTCTGACCAAAATTTACTTCAGTTTGTCAGACAGTTTGTCTGATAATCTGTAATAATGTAAATTGACCTAACTAATGGAAGGATATTATTTTGGAAAAAAAAAAAAAGACAAACTTCCGATCGTCGACGCCTATGCTCGATAATAAACTGGAATCGCTAGCACAGTTGAGCGACGCCGACATTCCGATCGAGTTGAAGTGTGATGAATCGAGCAAACTGTCCATCGATCAAACACCCCCTTCGTTGAGCTCTGGGCTCGCAAATTACAGTCGGAAGCGGAATCATCGTCCACAGGCAATCGTGCTTTAATTAAAAGCGAGGTCTTCCCTGGGTATTAATTAGATCTGCCAATCAGCGACGAAAAATTTACGTATCAGAAGAGCTGGTCATCGACGGAATCCCAGCTTTGTGTACTCGCCGGTCATTTGAGCTGCTGGATTCGAACATTTTACGTATGAGAGGAGCTTGCAGGATCCAACTGCGGCATTCGAACATTGGCTCACACAACAACCTTCGAGTACGATCTTTGATCGAAAGAGCAACTAACATTCTTGGACCGCGATAAACAGAAGACATCGGGCAAGATTTGTGGAGCAGATTTACCAGAAGTGATATCTAGTCAGCTTATACCACACACATATACTAGAAGTGATATCTAATCGGTTATACAGACGCATTTACTAGAAGTCATATCTGATCGACGAAATACCAATAACAACATGCATTTACTAGAAGCGATCAATATCTAATTGACTAAATACCAATAACCATATGCATTTACTAGAAGTGATATCTAATCGGCTCAACCGCATGCGTTTATTGGAAGGGATACTGCAATAAGCGACGACATATCCGAAGTAGGCCAGGGTAGAGTCTTCGAAATTGGATGGTTGCATGCATGCAACCATCCATCCATGCAATGCCATGCATGCATGCAACCATCCAGGCATGATGCATCAACCACCCATGCAATGCCATGCTTGCAATGCATGCAACCATCAGCCACCCATGCCATGCAATGCCATCCATCCATCCATGTAATGCCATGCAATGCCATGCAATGCCATCCATCCATCCATGTAATGCCATGCAATGCCATGCAATGCCATGCCATTAATGCATGCAACTAACTACCCATGCAATGCCACGCATCATTGCATGCAATGCAAACCATCCACCCATGCAATGCCATGCCATTTATGCATGCAACCGCCCCATGCAATGCCATGCATCATTCATTGCATGCATGCAAGCATCCACGCATGCACTACATGCATGAAAGATTCTGGCGTCATGAGTCCACATCACATAACGATTCAGCGTATGCATCTCTCTCTCTGCATCACCATCACCATCATCACCACCATCACCATCATCACCATCATCACCACCATCATCATCATCATCATCATTCGGCCAACGTATGCATCTCTATCTCTGCATCACCATCACCATCATCCTCATCACCACCATGATCACCATCATCATCACCACCATCATCTTCATCACCACCACCATCAGCCTCACCATCACCACCATCACCAACATCATCATCATCAGCCTCATGGTCATCATCATCACCACCACCACCATCACCACCATCACCACCACCATCATCATCCATCATCTTCATCATCGCCACCACCAACCATCATCACCATCATCCCATCATCAGCCAGCCATCATCATCATCACCATGGTCATCATCATCATCACCACCGTCATCATCATCATCATCACCACCACAGCCGCCGCAGCCATCACCACCATCATCAACATCAACAACAGCATCATCACAATCACCACCATCACCATCGACATCATCACCACCAACATCAACACCAACATCAACATCACCATCATAATCATCATCATCACCATCATAATCATCATCATCACCATCATCACCATCATCGTCATCACCACCATCGAAGAGTTCAGGGAGGAGACCTGTCGCACCAAGGTACCACATTTCTGAACTCCATCTCTGAATCTGTGTGGAAGGATCTTACGCCATGGCTGCTGCTTCAGCTTCTTCTTCTTCTTCTTCTTCTTCTTCTTTTGCTGCTGCTGCTGCTCCATCGTCATCATCTACTTCCTTCTTCTTCTTCTTCTTCTTCTTCGAAGAGTGAATTCACAGAGGAAACCTGTCTGTTGCACCGCCGCTGTCCAAGGTACATACCACATTTCTCTCTGGACCTGAACTCCGCATATCTCCCGAATCTGTGTCAGAAAATCTTACTTCCGGCCATGGCTGCTTGGCTCTTCTTCTCTCTTCCCTTCTCTTCTCGCGAAGACGGATGGCCATGCTGAGCAAAGCAGCTCTGCTGCAGCAGCAGGTCCAGGAGGAGCTGGTGAGAAACCATAGCCCGATGGAAGGATGATGATGATGATGATGATGATGATGATGATGATGATGATGACCACATATCGGTACGAGCAGATGAGAAGCCGATTCTGCAGATGCTCTCTGCAGGTCCATCAACAAGAGCAGCATCAACAGAATCATCAATAGCAACATCATGAACAGAATCATCAAGAGCAACATCAACAGAAGAAGGATCAACAGAATCATCAACAGCGGCATCAACCGCAGGTCCATCAACAAGAGCAGGATCAACAGAATCATCAAGAGCAACATCATGAACAGAATCATCAAGAGCAACATCAAGAGCAGCATCAACAAGAAGCTGCAGCAAAATCAACACCAGCAACATCAATCAACAAGAGCAGCATCAACAAGAGCAGGGTCAACAGAATCATCGACAGCAACAGCAACACAAGCCAGGAGATCCAGGTCCTATCTGATGGATTTATCCCCTCCTCCCCTTCTCCAATATCTTTTCAATCCCCTCAAATTGGTCTTCCAAGTACTATTGATTTTTTCCAATTCCCAACAAAATTCTTTGGGTAAATCGATCAATTAATAAGTAATCAAAATAATCAAATTTGCTACTTGTATATATATATATGCATATCTTAATTTTCAAGTATAATTTCTATCTATAGATTTGAAACGTACTTAAAGGCATTTTCAATTGTTTTTGCTAGATTTCGGAGTTTTGATTAAGGGTTTACGTTTAGGATTTGCTCTATGTCTAGTGTTTTTGCTAGATTTTGGAGTCTTGATTAAGGGTTTACCTTTAGGACTTGCTCTCTGAGAAGACTGTGGATCAACACTTTAGAATCTATTATTGTAATCTTGTAATCTTGTAATCGTATTTTTCATTCACATCACGTCGATTACAACATTTAACAACCACACGAGAGCGTGCTTATATAGCCTCTCAAATAAGAAGCATTACTACTAACCACTGTACTACCTTATTTCTTACAACATATAATATAATATATATATATAGCTATATGATAATATTTAATAATCCAAGAGTTGTTAACAACCAATTCGTGGCATTATTTCTTACAACATATAATATAATATATATATATAGTTATATGATAATATTTAATAATCCAAGAGTTGTTAACAACCAATTCGTTGCCACTTTTCGGGCTGATGCATGATTGCCAAGTGGTGGGCATGCCTGAGGTAACTGATACTATATAAGGGGCTCTCGACCATTCCGATTCAATGTCAGTATTCAGTGCCTTGTAGTCCAAGTCTCTTGGTGATACATATCTTGTTCTCATCTTCTTATCTGATTTTCTTCGTGCCATATTCGTGTTTACGATTCCATTGTTGTCGATAAGCTTTGGTCGTGACATTATCAAATCTTTGAGGAGGTGGACTACTGCAGTTCCTGAATCGTGCCAGGAAAATACGATTCCAGACTCGTCTATGCTCATGAAAGCAATCGAACAAATCAGATCGAAAACCTCTACTCTTTACTCCTGATAATTCCCCTAAACCATAAACCCTCTGAACCCTAAACCTTAAGCCTAAACCCAAAACCCTCTAAACCCTAAACCTTAAACCTAAACCCTAAAGCCTAAACCTTAAACCCTAAACCATAAACCTTGTATGACAATTCTTCTAGGGAGAAAGGAGAGAGAAAATTGGGGGACAGATTTGTAAATAGAGGCAACTGTGAGAACAGAAAAACAACTCTGTTTCTTCTCTTTCTTCTTCCTTCGCTCTGTCTGTCTTCGTCTTCTTGGATCGTCGTTCCTGCTTCTGCTTCTGCTTCTGCTTCTGCTTCTGCTTCGGAGAGGGAGACATGATGGACCAATCTACTGTGTTTCTGCTGGGGATCGTCGTCTCCCTCTGCGTGATCTTCGTATCCTCCCTCGCCCTGTATCTCTCCTCACCATCCAAGCAGCAGAAGAGAAGTATGCATTCTCTCTCTCTCTCTCTCTCTCTCTCTCCCTCCTTTTGCTGTTTTGATTCTAACTCCGTTCTTTTCTCTGCTCTTCGTCTTCCTCTTATCTATCTCAGGCTCAAAGAAGGATGTCCCTCCAGCTCCTCCTGCGCCAAGGCCAGCTGCTGTTAAGGTGCTCCCTCAAACCCACTCCTGTTGTTGATCGCGAAAATCCCTCCTCCTCCTCCTCCTCCTTTTTCCTTCCAGATGATCCTCTGACACTGTACACGTCCCTGCAAATTCGTTTGAGGTTCCTAATCTAGATCTGAAATCCATTCACTCTGCATCTTTGCACTGATGTTTTGTCCTAGAAGCACAAGTTAGTAGGCAGGAAAAGAGAAGAAGAAGAAGAAGAAAAAGAAGTGGGCTTGGAAGTTTGCATGAATTTCCCGGATCAGTACATCTCTGATTTTTGTTTTTTGACTTGTGCGAAAGACCTTCACTGCAGAGGAAGTCTCTAAACACGCCACTGCTACTGATTGTTGGATCATTGTGAAAAACAAGGTACTGTTTTTGGGCCATGGCCAGGCAATTCTAGTGTTACTGTTTGATGCACCCAGTTTCATTATTCTTATTCTGCCTCACTATATATATATATATATATACACCGAATTGGGTTTTGTAAGGTTTATGATGTGTCATCGTATGTCGAGGAGCATCCTGGAAGCTATGCAATATTGAACAATGCTGGTCGTGATTCGACTGAGGGCTTTTATGGGTAATGCCGATGAATTCAAACTGTCACTTCAATTTGTAAGATGCCAGAAGAAAAGCTGTTAGTCTCTTTTATTTGTGATACGCCTAGTTTTCAAGAGTTTTCAGTGATTAACTGTTATGAATGTTGGTAGTGAATCCTAATCTCGTAAATAATCGTGGAAAAGGTGGACTATAAGGTTGATCTGACCGGTCTAGTAAGTGCAATTGCACTCTTGGCTATGGCGATTTAAGCCTAACTTTATGAACTCGAGAAAAGTTCTGTGCTGAGTTATTATACACCTGGTATGGCAACTTCTACATGAATTTGTGATATGGTAGATTGTAAACTGAGCTCTCTAGAAATGCAGATAGTCTTTTTGAGCCATGTGTTATTGTTGGCGAGCTCTATGGTATGTCGTTGGTCTTTGGCTCACACTGAGAGCTTAGCATCTGCCTCATGAATCATAGAGAAATCGTATCATAGGAACTTGAGAAAGAATGGTAGAAGCTTTCACAAGTGAGAACTAAAATATCTTCTCTTTGAAGGAGGTCTTTTATGAAACAAAGATTAGTTCATATGGTTTGCTTTCTTCAAGTGCTGTTGGATCCGCTGCCAGGTCAAAGCACAATTCTCCACTTACAGGTAGTTGTGTGACTGCTGCATTTCTTTAAATAGAGAATCCACAACCATACCCATGTTTTCAGCTCGAGTTTCTAGATTTAAATTGCTCTTAATAAGAGATACTCAACCGTTCCATTTGTTTTTATATGCCTCACCTTCTCCTTGCCTTTTGTTTTACCCTTTGTTTTTCACCTTACAAAGTGGTGAACATTGACTACTTCTGTGTACAAATTTGAGCAGCTTTGTTTGACCTGGGGCATTGTGTTTTTGGCAGACCTCAACATGCGACCAGAGTTTTTGATATGGTGGAGGAGTTCTACATCGGCGATTTGGCATCGTAGATCCTTGAATGTTTTATCCCCATTCGATCAGACCGCTCGATCTTAGCTTGGTGAAAGAGAAGAGCATTTTACAGCATTTGTAAGAGCATTTTGTGTCAATTTTGCAGTGCCATTTTCAATGCAAAGAATGCCCGGTGGATGCAAAAATTCTGTACCTTCGCTTCGTTGGATTCCCGTGCTTGTTTATGTGAGATGCTCCATGATTATTTGGTAATCAAATGCTTATGTGAGCAGAAGATGGGAATGATGTATATGTTAGCCAAAGGGCAGGTTTGAACTACCAAGCATGTGAGAACAAACTCTGTGCTAGTTTTGGTAGAGTGAATCAGATCTGGGTCATGCCAATGGAAAAGGACACTATCTGGTCATTAGAAGGTGATGAATATGGGTTTGACGACAACACCGGGTGCTATAAGTAGCGGAAGGAACAGCAGAGATTTGCACCGAGTAGAAATCAGCACTGGCTTGGCTTCGCTTGAATCTCGAGCTCTGCACAATTGGGCTTCAAACTGATTAGACGAAATCGAGCTCAGAGGATGGGCTTGAGGAGCTGCTTGAAGCCATTGAGCTATGTAAGAGAAGCCGTCTAAAGTCCCGTTGCTCTATTCCGCGCCACTCAAAATATATGATCGGCAAAGTAAGTCACGGTTGGATCCACAAATTATCCGTCGGATGCTTGTCGCTGATTCCAGGTTCATTCCAACACGCGGAGTGTTTCTGCTGCGCTCCGATGCGCGGAATGAAAAAGCATCGGATCGATCCATGCTCGATGAATCCAGACTTTGTGTTTACAGCGAATTCCTCTTGTCGATCATTCGCTCCTGTCGATCTTCAAGATGGATTCGAGTGCAGATGCGTGCGCAAATACGTATGCTGATACGTACACTAATACGTACATTGATACGGCAGCAGCACGCAGATGCATCGACATCTCCCCACTACCCCATACATTTGTGTGTATTTGTGTGTGTATCTGCATACGTATACGTATGTAGTTGTATGTGGTATGCACATGTGCATGCGTACACCTTGGGCTTATACGGTAGTGCTATACGTATTCGTATTAGTATACGAACACGTATTCGTATTCTTATCCGTATTCGTGTTCGTAGCAAAGCCGTACTGGATAAGCATTTCTGAGCAGCGTGGCGATGGCGATGGCGATGGCGATGGCGATGGCGGCAGCGGCAGAAGGTGCAGGTGCAGCTATGGCGTCCTCTGTCCTCTCCCCACGCTTCCTCCACTTCTCCTTCTCTCCCCCTTCTCCGTCTTCGTCGTCTTTGTCGTTGTCGTCGTCGTCGCCGCCATCGCCATCGCCTTCTTCTTCTTCCGTCTGTGCTTTCCGGCCTCCTCCTCTCCAGATCCACCTCGCCTCACCTCTCAGAAGAAGAGGAGCAAGCAGAACACGGACGAACGCCGCCTCTGCTGACGACTCCGAAGCGAAACGCGGCGATGAGGAACAAGGCGAAGGAGCGGAATATGAGGAGGAAGACGGAGCAAACGGTGACGATGCCGGATTCGAAGAGCGCCTTGCCAAGCTTCAGCGGCGGAGGAGCGGGAAGAAAGCAGAGAGACGGAAAGCTCTCAAAGCGAATTCTTCGTACGCGTCCTCTTCGTCGAGCGCAGGCAAAGGTAACGTTTTTCTTCCCCCAGTTCCTGTTCGAGATCCCATCTCCGGTGGAATCCCGGTGGAGTTAGGCTTCAATTCGTACACAGAACGGATAAATGGAAGATTCGCAGCGTTAGGTCTCGCTGCTATCCTACTTATCGAGCTCTCCACTGGCGAGAGCTTCTTGAAGTACCACGATAGTTCGATTCTCACAGTTCAGGTCTACTTCTTGCTTTCTTGTTCGGCGCTTTTCATCAAGTATGAGAAGGAGAAGATCAGTGTTTGGCCGAAGAGCTGAATCTGTGGAGAGTAACTGCAGCTTTTCATTGTAATCCGATGTTGGAGTATCAGACATGTAGTCTTTTGCCAGAAGCAAAACACATAACTGGCAGGACAGATGAATTATTCTTGTAATTCCTTCGGGGGTTCTCTTCCTTGTTCTCTGATCATGTAATGACAAATGTGGCATACATTTTCAATATGGAAATGGAAATCTGTTGCCAAGGAGGTGAATCTCTACGCATGCGTAAGCTATGCGAACCTGCAGTTCCTCCATAATCACGTTGTAGGAAATATCAGATATGTCTCAGATAGCTGTTCACCATGCGGCCAAACTAGTGAATGGCTCGTTCAGAGTATGGCTTTTCTGGTATTGGTGAAGTCGTAGAAAATGTCAAAATGAAGATCAGTGTTTGCCAAAGATGTAAAAATTTGCAGTTCTCCATCATCAGTTGTCTCTCTTGTTTTGCTAATTACAGTGGAGAATAGTATGTAAGGGCTTACGTGGAAGGCAAAAAACTGTACTGTTATGGAGCTCATCTGCTTGCAAATATGCACTATCCGGCCAAGCAGATGAAATTTGATCTTGTTGCAGTAAATCTGCCCTCTTTTTCAAAAACTGATTGTACTATAAACATGGCACAATAATTCCCAAAACACAAGCGAAACTGAAGCAACAATGAAGTGCTAATATGGTGTGCTACAATTATGTGCCAGTACTGCGCCACTTGATTAGCTCAATCCAGCTTTCTACTCCGTATCTTGAATTGATGGCAGTGATGCATAAAACAGAGTCGTAGGTATGTTGATCATAAAAACAATCATGCTTGAAGAGGACTAATGGGGAAACTCCTCTCATTGGCTTCCTGGATTGACTGCAGGACATTGGGAGATGATGTTGGAATGCAATTTCTCATTAAAATTAAGTTACATGTAGAATACTGGCTCTTTTACAAAGACATTAAAGCTGGCAAAGTAATGAATTATGCATTGGTGATTTTGTAAGTGTGTCATTCACACACTACGTTGATGTATAGATTCTGGAACAGAAGTGTCAGTCACACATTGTATTGAGGTATGGAGGATTTGTACAAGTTTGTTATCCATTGATGCACAGAGTATAAACGGGCTGTCCCTGCGCTTCAGGCAAAGTGTTTCATACAATAATTCCGCTTGAACGACCAGAGCCCCAATATCAGTTCCTTGATCGGAAATCACAGTGCAGAACTGGTCATGACGTTGGCACCCTATTTGAGCTTTCTCATTCTTGATCGTTGTCATCATGTTTTATTATGGTCAGGTAAAAGATTCTAAGCTTTCCCACGAGTGTTGGAATGATGAGGATGAGAAGCTCTGCTCCAAGGAGGACTGCAAAGGTTTCAAAATTATATAGATCTAGATGCCAGAGATTGAAGATCTCCAAGAGCACTGTATAACACTCCGAGAAAAGTGATGAAAGTAAGTAAACAATTGAACAAAGCCAACAGTACAAGGGGGGAGAAAATGATTGAATCAGGGAAATGGAAGTTCTCCCTTATTTTGAACAATCAGAAGTAAGGGTGGAGTCGAACCAAATGAGGACCCAACGAAGAGAGTAGAGAATGGGACATCCACAATTGGTGTGATGCTAACCAAACTGATGAAATTGTTGGCTTGACCCACAGAAACAACATGAAACTAAATAAATTCATCCCCATCATGACACAGCCGATATGGTTTCTCTTCCACGGGCAAAGTTTTCCATTGTAGCAGAGTGATACGGTGAGAATCGTCTGCTCACGGAGTAGATTGTTTTTTTGAGAGCTTGGAGGAAATTCGGCGTAATCGACAAGTCTCCGGCCCATTTCTTAGGAGTGAGATAGTAGATTCCTTCATCCACAATTGAGAAGGCAATGGTGATGTACGAGTTCTTTCGCAGGGGTTATTTCTCATTCAGCCAATCTCATGGAGCAAACATTGGGCCCAGATAGCTAATTACAAACTAATGCTCTCATCTGATTTTGCTAATTACAAACTAATGACTTCCCATTCGGAATGGCCTCGGAGCTGTTCAAGATACAGACCAAACATCTGGTCAAATTTCCACTCTAAGATTTAGTTACCATAGGTAGATTTGTACCCAACCCATCACAAAAAAATGCCTGACATGTCGAGCTTGATTACATTCTTGCCGATGGTAATTAGTAACAAGATCTGAATCCTTCATGACTATGACCAAGCTCCTTGAATAACCAACCTTTGCTCCAACACATTAATCTCATCCATCGACAATATCACATTCTAGTCTCTCCGTCCTGATATCCTGCTAAATAACTAATCATATTGTCCATTACCCTTAAAACCATGCACTGCTCCATCCATTATTGAATACCGCTTAATCTTTGTACATGCATTCCATTTTTTTCAAATCCCTCGGCGAATTGTCTCAAATGCTTGGGATGAATCTACTTCTGGAAGGAAAAACAACGAGAACAGTGCATGTAAAAGACATGCATGAATGAATTCTTCATCTGGTTGTCTGCGACACCTTGGAGGGGTATCGGTGCACAAAGGACATGATTCGACAGGATCGTGCTATCCCCTTTTTCTCATACTAAAAGCTAGATCTCCAGAAAAAGAGAGAATCTTGCCCAAAGAGACAAAGATGGAGACAAAGACAAAGACAAAGATGTTCTTGGCAAAGCAATTTTTGCGAAGCGAAGAAGGTCTCGAATTCCTTCTGTGTTGAGCTCAATCTTCGAACTCCGTCATCGCAAAGCGTATAAGAAAGTTGTAGGGCTCGATACGTTGATTCGGTATATCGGTCTACACCTTAACTCGTAACTACTAACAACCCCTCCTCTACATATAGGCATATACTAACTCATCCGTCCGTTTTCCTCCTGGCCGATGGAATCGCATAGATCGATAGGCATGTACATATTATCTAGCTCAATCGCCAGTTTGATGGGCGATCGAGACACGAAACAGCATCAATGCAATCTCACAATTTGTCTTGATCAACTAATCGGTGCATGATGCTAAGAAATGCAGCTCCTCCCACGAGCTTGTCTTCTCTGATCGAATTGCTTACACCGCAGAGGATGAGCCAGGCATCGGCTCAGCGAGCGGGATGTTTGTCGACGCTGTTTCTTGAAGCTTAGCTAACATCGATCAATCAGCAGTATGGTGGAACGATCTGCGCATTCTATCATGTCAATGTCAAGTTATACATACATACATCGACCGGTCGATCGATCTGGGCATTTTATCATGTCAATGCCACACGCATCGATCGATCGGTCTCGGCATTTTATCTTACCGATGCCACATTATCTGTATGTGTACGTCGACTGATGGATTGACTTGGGCATTTTATCATGTCGATGTCATATTACACAAATGTACACAGATCGGGATCGACCGATCGATCCGGGCATTTTATCATGTCGATGCCATATATTATTACACACGATCAATCTGGGCCAGCTTATCACGCCGGTATCACATTATACATACATACATCGATCGATCCGGGCATTTTACCGCGCCGACGTCAGATTACGCATACAGACATACACAGATCGGATCGATCGTTGTTGATCTCATCAAATGGCTTTGTTTTTTTTTTTCGGGGCTCCTAGCCAGAAGAGAAAGGACATGGGGCCAAGTCTCTCCGCACGTTACCAACACTTCTTCTTCTTCAGATCTTCTTCTTCTTCTTCTTCAGATCTTCTTCTTCATCATCAGATCTTCTTCTTCTTCATCAGATCTTCTTCTTCTTCTTCTTCTTCAGATCTTCGTCTTCTTCATCAGATCTTCTTCTTCTTCTTCTTCAGATCTTCTTCTTCATCATCAGATCTTCTTCTTCATCAGATCTTCTTCTTCTTCTTCTTCTTCTTCTTCTTCAGATCTTCGTCTTCTTCATCAGATCTTCTTCTTCTTCTTCTTCTTCTTCTTCTTCTTCTTCTTCTTCTTCTTCAGATCTTCTTCTTCTTCTTCTTCTTCTTCTTCAGATCTTCTTCTTCTTCATCAGATCTTCTTCTTCTTCTTCTTCTTCTTCTTCTTCTTCTTAGGAAGAACAAAAATAGCCGGTAATCGATTACCGGCAGTAGCCGGTGGCCGTCCCCTTCCTGCGCCATTTCTGCAGCAAACGTGCACGATTCCTTTTTAGGTCATTTCTCTGCGCAGAAGAAACAGGAGACGAGAGGAAGAAGACGAAGGAAGGCCCCGCCCCCCCCGGCAGCTCAGCTCATCTCAGGTTTCGCCTGCGTGCTCCTTCCTTCGCCCTCACCCTCCCTTCCCGTTCTCTCTTCCTGGTTTCAGATCTTGTTGCCGGCGGAAAGATGACCACCACGGAGTTCAATGGCGACACCACCGCCCCATTCTTCGGATTCCTCGGCGCCGCCGCCGCTCTTATTTTCTCATGTAAGTGGGAACTTGCTGCTGCTCCCTCCTCCTAGATGGCTGTGTGTGCAGATCGCTTAGGCTTCTTGGATCGAGGATTGTGTAGTTGCACGCGGTTAGGTCCTTGTTCTTGATCGTACCCCCTTGTTTGAGCCTGGACAGTTGCTTGCTCTGATCGATTCGACGAAAGTACGACGGCTCTGGGGATCCAATGCTCTTGTATGCAATGGGATGTGTGCTGTTATGCATGTATTTGGTGGATGGAGTTAGAATAGTTATTGCCGCGCTGTTTCATATGCCGGATGATGTGTGATGATGATTGGTGTGTCCTGCTGCTGCTGCTGCTGGTGAAGTATGGGTGTATGATAGCTGGTTCCGATGCAAGGATCGTCATGTGCGATGGTGAATGATTAATGTACCGATGGTCTATGAGCTTTAGTGTATGATGAATGGACCGTAAGGTGCAGTCATGTACTACCAATAGCATGTGATGATCTATGCCCTAATGAAGTTACTGAATGCTCACAGAGAAAATGAAGTTACTTCGATGCGATATGTATATGCAAAATCAATCCCTCTTTCTGGTGATATTGCAAGGTATGGGAGCTGCCTATGGAACGGCTAAGAGTGGTGTCGGAGTCGCCTCCATGGGTGTGATGAGGCCGGAATTGGTCATGAAATCGATTGTACCAGTCGTAATGGCTGGTGTGTTGGGTATCTATGGATTGATCATAGCTGTCATCATCAGCACAGGAATCAACCCGAAGAGCACCGCGTACTATCTGTTTGATGGTTATGCACACCTTTCATCCGGTTTGGCATGTGGTTTGGCTGGCCTTTCTGCTGGTATGGCAATTGGCATTGTCGGCGATGCTGGTGTTCGGTCAGTTGCCTCACTCTTGTCTGAAACATAAGAACTTTGGGAGTAACTTGTGTCTATGGATAACATGCATCATGCATAGATGTAACTACAGTAGTTGGGTTTGAAACAGAATAGATTTAACTACACTGGAACTGCCCCTTTACTACATCTCGATATGTAGACTACAGTAGCCCCATCATCAGCCGAGACTCTTTATTAACCTTAAATTTAACGTGCCATCAGGCCAGGAGCATACAGAATCGCACTGTGTTTGATGAGCCTATGAACAAATGAGGTGTTAATTTTGCAGGCCCATTAGCTCGATTTTGGGTTGGAATTTGTGATGGGCAGTCGTTTAACCACAATTGTAACTTATGAACAGATGCATAGTTACAATTTAGAGGTAAATAGAGCGTGATCATCAGATAGTTTTGGTCAGGAGAACTCATGAGCTTACAAATGTCCAGACTAGAGTGTGAATATGCATAGCCAAAAAGATTAGAGTTCATAGCTACTTACACTTTGCATAGGATTTTGACATGAGCATGTACATGGTTATAGAGAGATAAAAACTTGCTGCCATAATTATAGTTATTATTACCATTAACGCCTCTAATAAGGGTGAGTGTTAGGCCTGATTAACCCATCTGAGTATGTGCGCCTACCGACGCCATTAATTATTGGGTGCTTTTATGATTTTGTTTAATTGAAGGCTTTGAATTTGGATTTTTGCAGAGCAAATGCACAACAACCCAAGCTTTTTGTAGGAATGATTCTCATTCTCATTTTTGCTGAGGCTCTTGCTCTGTATGGCTTGATCGTGGGTATCATCCTTTCTTCTCGAGCTGGTCAATCCAGAGAGTGAATCTTCCCTCTTCACCTTGTGTATGTGTTTCTTTTGGGATTCAATACATATCCGATATTTCTTGTTTTGTGAAGACTTAGGCCTTCTATGAGAAGAAGATCTCCAAACAATAACATGGGGCGTCACATTAACACCTGGATTTTTTAAATTTATTCTAAACTTTGGGTTGTGACAAATGTGTCTGAATTTTTACAATCGGAAGTATTTGCAATAGCATTTGTTGTATATAAGCTGTCCTTTCCTTTTGGTACAATAACAGATCAATTGATCTAGGACAGTAGGTGAATTCTCATGATTTGCCCGATATTTTTTGCCAAATTATGGAATGAGAATTGAGTTAATAGCAAAGGCAAATGATGATGAGCAACATTGTCGTGCTAGCTTCTTCCCTGTTGTTTGTGCCCATATGAAATCTAAAAAATATTTGGGGATAGTATAATAGGCAAAACCCTTTCAAACTTTTGTTTTTGTATTATTCTTGCCAAAATATTACGACAGGCTTCTGATATTGGTATTCATTGGACATAAAATTTTGAACCTTTTTTGGTAAAGGTTTAGTTAGACCAGTTGGATGAAAAAGCTTATTAGGAAACTATATTTTGAAGGAAAAATGATCTGAGGATGCTCAATGAGGGCCAAGAAGCTAGTTTTTTTTTTTCTATCTTGACTACAGCTTTTATCAACAAAAGATGTGGAACAACATGGTCTTCCATGTTCATGACAATGTGGTGCTCACCTGTGTCATTGATAGATTACAATAATGCCCTCTTGCTTGGTTGTATTATCGGTTTTGCAAGTAGGTCTATTTTTCCCCTACAATATCTGCCTTCGTTTCCTGGCTTTGCTTGAAACTCGATTTGTCCATTTGAAGTTGTTTGGAGAATAAAATCTATGGGCATATTAAATGCCTCCATGCTGGATCAATGCAGGGAACTCCGCAGGTCAAAGATGCTGTGAATTAAGGCTTCATGAAATGACTTATTTGATGAGGGATGGGAGACATGCCTTAATTTTGAGTAGTAATTTGCCCTGTTGGTGATGATGCTATGGGCATTTCAAGGAATACTGTTTGATGTTGGTTTTTATCATCTGAAAAAAAAAATTCAACAGCTGTTGAAGCTGTGATGAATTATTTCATTTCCTTCTCTACCACATCAGGTTACAAAGCCACAAAAAAGATTAGGATTCTGCAGAGATGAACTCTGCATCCATTTTAGATTTATGTTTGGTTTGATCGATCAGAAGTGCATATAATAGGTATCAAAAGCCCTCAAGCCAAGCAACTCCATTACTAACAATCTTTGTTGAGCAGAAGCTGTTCACCGTTGCTTGAAAAAAAAGCAAAATCAGTACACTGCCAGTCTGATCAGAAGCAGAAAGCAAGAGCATTACCAAGTTGAAGCTCGTCTTCAGTGGCTACATCAGATGAAGTAAATGAAAGATCTATCGTCAATCGACTCTGATGCATGAACAGTATAAATTTCAGTTATCTTCATCAGATAATCCTTCGAAAGATAAGCGATAAATGAAGCATTGTCTGCTTCAATCTGATCAATCTTTTGTTACCTTCATCCCTGTTTCCTATCAATCGCATTACCACCACTGATCTCGAATGCAGCTCTTCCCCTCTTCTGTGCATCATTCTAATAGTTTCATGATCGATCCCTCGTTAGATTTTACTAGTATACGAGATTTGCGCAATGACTATCAAATGAGATGCTAGGGTTATTAGTTGAGAAACTACAAATCTTTCCCGTGAATGTAACAGTGCCATAATCAAGAAAAATAGATTCACAAACAGAATCAAATCTGGTTGATTTAAAATGCAAGTAAATATGCTCACAAGCCTTTGGCTTGTACTTGTCCAACCTGTATACAGCTTCCATTCTCCCATATAGCATATTCATCTCCCGAGCCTTTCCCATATACCTATTCTGATGTCTGTCATGCTTTCTTGTTCATATTGACCCAATCTTAAGTAAGCAATCCTCACAATCTTTTCGGAAAAATGCCCTTCAATTCAACTATCAAACCATCTATCTGCTTTCCATCATACCGTTTCGATTGGAGTTAGCAGGAAGACATGGCAGCAGCAGCCCTTTCTATTAAAAATTACTATCTTACAGTCAACCCATGTAATGTATGTAATGCATTGTTTGCTGCATATTTCATTGTACAAAATCTGAATAAAAATAGATATTCAGTCACAAGATTGCGAGGTACATGCATCGAGTTTTTTCATTGTTGTACCCTGTAATGTGTACAGATTATATTAGCACGACTCAAGGATTCAAAAAGCCATCTATATGGCAGTTTCCAAAGTGTGGAGCAGACATAATATATCTACCAAAGGGATGAAGATCGACCCTATCGAATGAGGCTTCAGACCCAAGAGGAGCTCTGCTCATCCAAATGCAACTACAAAGTAGAAATACTGGAAGCTATACATGAAGTGAATGAAACAAGCTCTGTAGAAAGTGTTATACCCAAACCATAGAGCCAAACTTCGCAGAAAATACATTGATAAAGCGTTTATCCTTGGATGTATGGATCAAGTTTATTCAACAGATATCTCCTGAACACAGAGGAAACCCATCAGGTAAACTTCTATAAGATGCTCTAGACTCTATCTTAAGTAGAAGGAAACCATTTCGTTGCTAAAATTAATGCAATGTTAAATATTACCTGGCGATTCTGATGTTGATCCTGCTGTTGATGTTCCTTGTGCAAGTGATCCTGATGCAGCCAGTCGAGATTGGGAAGATGAAGATGTATCTGCCGCTTCAAGATGCTGATTTCCCGATGCTAACAATGGAGTTGACTCTGAAGGAACGTTCTCAACATTCTTATGATGGGCATCTCTTTTGCATATCGGGCAAAAGGATTTGCGGGTTGTCAACCATTGGTCGATACATAGTATATGGAATTCTGCTCAAATCAAGTTCCAAAAATTCAACTTTAGTAACCCAAAGAAGGAACATTCATTAAGCAAATCTGTAAAATTTGCTTAATAAAGTTTGTAAAATTTGTAAGAATGTAAAATTTGTACTACAGGGATATCTCATATGAAAGGTTGAGGATTAAGCGATTTTCTGGCGAATATTAGAAAAGTCTTGAGGTATTTTGATTGAAGGAATGGCATTATATTGATTTTGCACATACCATGACTACAAGGCAGCACTCGTAGTTTCTCCCCATCCACATACTCTTCCAGACAAACAGCACAAGTTTCCGAGTTAGCATGGTCTCTTCTATCGTAAACTGAGACTTTGAGAGCTTTGAGTTCACGTTTCGACAGCCTAGAAGTGCTGCCACTATTCCTACGCGATGAACCACCTCGTCGAAGCCGCTGCCTCCGAATAAAGAAGAACATTGACAGAACAGAAGAAACAGCGAGCAGCGATACAAAGGAGATCGCCATCACTGACCAAGACGTACTCTGAAGTGCGGGAAGTATATACAATCGTGCATTAACATCGCCCACATATTGCAGTAATACTTCACCAGCCTCCTTGGATATGAACACCGCAGGTATCTCTATACCATTCCCATTACCAGACACTGAGAATCAAAAACAGAAATGTGAGCATTTCAGTGTAAGCCCCCAACAAGAACCTATCATCTGCATACCCAAGAACGTTTTCATAACATTTTCGCATGGATACCATACCTACACACTAAATCCTATAGCATACATATTCAGTCAAATTTGACCATGATTCTTTCATAGGTTCCCTGTGGCTAGATACATGAATTATAATAAATAATAAGATTATGATGTCACCCCCATTCCCTTTCAATGTCAGTTCTGAAAGCTTTTGCTTCTTTCTCTTTATCTGTTTTAGCCTTTATATAAAAATGGGCAAGATCATTACACCAAGTGCGTTCAACATGAGATCAAGGGGCTGTAATGCAAAATACTTCTCTTTTTGCTTATGTAAATTAGCCCTAATCTTTCCCACTGTAAAAAAACATCGCAGTAATATTTTGCCGTGTTCTACATAGACTACATAATTAAAACATAATTATTCACACTCTGAAAGGCTGATATGATAGCATTACTAATCATTCATCCCGTGATATGTTATATAAACAATGGTATCACTGTCGTTTGTTTGAGATCCATAATAATATTGTTATGTGGAATTTTACTCCTCCTAGGTGGCTTTCTCCAGATCCATAGTAGTAGTTACATGCAATGTAACTGAATTCCCCATTTGGGTTAGTGTAGCCATTTGGCATTGTTTATAACTAATGACAGGATTCAAAACAACATTTCTTTCCTAAATCCATACTATTTTGGATTCATGTTAATTGTAGCACAACGATATACAGGTTTTTCTAATAACCATAATAATATCTAGACCCTATTTGCAGCCCGCTTGTTACTAAGCCACATATCCACCAAAAACATCCTATACAATCAGCTCAGATAGATTTCAGGATCAGAATCCAGGATAGGGATGAACCACTGTCAAGTAGGCTTCATAATTCAGTCACATAAAGAAATCAACCTGCATGCAGCCGGTAGATGGACATTTTTTTTGTATGAATAGGACAAAAAATACAAGGAAACCATGAATTGCAGTAGATGGACTTTTAGATTGGGTGATGTCATTTAACTAATTTTTTAGAGTTTCTCAGATTCCCATTATCCAGGAATAATTTTCCTTAAGACTCGCATCAAGAAAAATCAGCTAACCAACCATTAAACAGATATCAGCCAATTCCAGACCTGTCCACTATATATTGATAGGTCTGTTATTTTACCCGTTCATTTATTTCTTCATTTTTGTAAGAAAAAATCCATTGAGACACAATGGTTTGTGAACAAGTTTTCAGAAACATCTCCTTCAAACTTAAGATGGGAAGCCTATTTTTGGGGAGTCACTGCCCACATCTCCTCAGCAGGGTACCAGGAATGATATAACCATATGCTGGAGTTAAGAATCCTTTTAATATCATTCTTAAGCATTGTATGTGCAATTGCATACTGGTGTAACAGTTTTTGAAACTTTATCAGGTGAAAACAAGGGTCAGGATTTTGTGAAGAATTCTCGTTAAGCAATCCATATGCATATTGCTACTTTTGGCATGCAACAAAAATACCATTCTATATTAGGCTACTTACTTGTCACAAGATCACTGTCCTCCTCATTATTGTAAACAATCGCAGCCGCATACCCAGCATTCTGGGCCATTTGCACCTTTGTGACAAAATCACAATCACCCCGAGAAATCAAGAGAAGCCCTGAAAGCATGGTTTGTTTACTATCATACACTTCAACTGGTACACAGGCATTCCGTGGATTCGCCGCAAACAACAATCCAATAATTCCTGTCACTGGAATTTGGGAGCCTAGAAGTACAAAAGAAAGCCATGTAAAATACTGTGAGTTGAATAGGGAAGTACATATATTCGGCATAGAACTATAAAGCTATAAAAAAACAATATACGACCATGATATTTTATCTCCAGAACTCCTTTTAATACTATGGGAAATCATCCACAACTCCTCATACTATAAGTGATCAAAGGCAATACATGATGGAGTCTTGAACTTAACATCTGAATAGATTCATAATAGCAATTTTACCACTTGTGTCAATCATAGACATGTAGATCACAGGTCATCATCATTGTTGATGACAGAAAATGACCATTATCACCTAAGACCGAATGTGCGCCTGAGTCCTTACAACACATACATCAGAGACCTCTTCATCTTGGGCAAGCTCATGTTAGAGATTCTTCAAACGAGGAAGTTCCATAGCATCTAAGCTTAAAATGTTTCCTTAGCTTAAAAAATTATCTGGCAACTTTGGCACTATCACTAGCACATTTATCGATTCTGGCTTTGATGTTCTCATAGGTTCTGAGATAGAATTTTTCTATCAGCAGCATAAAACAGCTTAAAAAGGCATCCATGTACCTCTCTGCTTTCTTCCTCTGATAGCACATCAACCAGGACTTGTTTTTTATTCAACACATACCGTAGTTTGAATTTGTAATGATTATAATTCTCGTGATATAACATCCACAGCAGGAATGGTAATGAGTTAGTCTCGTAAAATCTAAAAATAGATTACATGCACCAGTCGAGCACGACAGCAGCAGATATTTTCCATTCCTTACCTGGTCAGATATTACAAGAACCAGACAGGCACTACAATAGCTGGTAAATTCCATCAAGGACAAATTCCATTCCTTATCCCGTCAAGGATCTTGATCTCTGAAGAGCAAACAAGCAATGGCAGTACACGTTACTGTCTTCACCGCTTTGATCCACCAGAAACACTAAATCAATGCATGTACATTCTGAAAGATTCTAGCAGTATGTTGTACCCTCCAGAATTTAGATCACTCAAACGCAAACAAGAAATTGGATGATACGTGTACACTACCCATATTTTCCTAGAAAAATATTCCTTGAGCTTTACGGAAGTATATTCCTGGAACTCTTCCAGGAGTATATTACTTGTACAATTGCATCTTCTAAGAACCTAGATCTCTGCAATAAAATAACAAATAATGCTAATCGTTCCAGTGAGTATCACTACTCGCACCTTCTGGAATCTCGATTCCTCCGAAGACAAACAACCAATGCCTATATACTCTAGCATTTTAGAACCATACTCTCTGCGGCTGTTTGAGGTCTAATCCTTGGGAAGACAACCAAGCCATCACACTCTTATTCAGTGTAGAGATATAATTCCCTATATCTTGTCAAATCTTGAACCCTGGCAAACGAACTTTTGGTGTAGTCACAACAGAGGCATAACACTCTTATGCCGTCTAGAAGCATAACTCCCAATGCTCTCTGCAGCTTCTAAAGGTGTGATCCTTGGGAAGATACCAACGCCACTGTACTCTGATACTGGCTAGAAGTGGTAATCCTTTACCTTGTCCAGTCTTGAACCCTAGAAACCAGAAATTTTGAGGTAACAACAGAGCCATTACACTCTTATACCGTCTACGAGTATGATCCCCTATGCCGTATCAAATCTTGAAACCTACAAAAACAAACATTTGAGAAGGACATATGCACCTACGACGCATTCTCGAGAGAATATTCCAAGACATGACACGAGCTCAAACGGCTCCATGTTTCCGATGGCAAGCAGAATCACAGGCAGGTGAAAAAAAAAACAAATCGTTGCAATCAAAGAGCCACAATGGCAGAGATGATGAAAGGAAAGGGCACGCGAGCTACATACAGGGGAGACGAAAAAAGGAGGAGGGGGGCAAGAGGAGAGGGAAACTCACCGAAGGTGGCTTCGAGATCCGGGAAGGGAAGCGAATCGTTGGTGGAAGTGATGAGGACGAGCGAGGAGTTGACCTTGTCGAGGAGGAGCGTGAGGATGAGGATGAGGAGGGCGGCGAGAGTGACGAGCACCTCGCGGCGGGTGACGGAGAGCCAGGAGGCAGAGGACCACCAGGCTGCTGCTGCTGCTGCTGCTGCAGGATGGGAATCGCCATCGCCATCGCCATCGCCATCGCCATCGCCGCGCTGCTCGGAGGTGGGCATTTTCCGGGAGTGCTGTTGATGGGCGATTTCTCTGTCTCAGGTACCTTCTTCCTTGTGCTTCACTCAAGTCAAAAGCCTTCTTCTTCTTCTTCTTCTTCTTCCTTCTTTCTTCCTTCTTCTTTCTTTCTTCTTTCTTCTTTCTTCTTCTTCTTATGATGATGATGATGGTGGTGATGATGGTGATGATGATGATGATGATGGTGATGATGAAATGATGGTGGTGGTGGTGGTGGTGGTGATGATGATGGTGATGGTGGTGATGATGATGATAATGGTGGTGGTAGTGATGATGGTGATGATCATGGTGATGGTGGTGGTGATGATGGTGATGATTGTAGTGATGGTGGTGGTGATCATGGTGATGATCATGGTGATGGTGGTGGTGGTGGTGGTGGTGATGATGGTGATGGTTATGGTGACGGTGGTGGTGGTGGTGGTGATGGTGATGATGGTGATGGTGGTGATGATGATGATGATGATGATGGTGATGGTGGTGGTGATGGTGGTGATGATGGTGGTAGTGGTGGTGATGATGGTGATGGTGGTGATGGTGGTGATGATGGTGATGATGGTGATGGTGGTGATGGTGATGGTGGTGATGGTGGTGATGGTGGTGGTGATGATGATGGTGGTGATGGTGGTGATGGTGGTGATGGTTATGGTGGTGGTGATGGTGGTGATGATGATGATGATAGTGATGATGGTGGTGATGATGGTGGTGGTTGTGGTGATGGTGGTGGTGGTGGTGATGATGGTGATGATGATGGTGATTGTGGTGGTGATGATGGTGATGATGATGGTGATTGTGGTGGTGATGATGAATGTCATGGTGATGATGATGATGATGATGCCGCCGTTGTTGATGATGATGATGGTGTTGCTGAGATTGATGATCATGATTCGGAGGAGGATGGTGAAGGTGACGATGGTGATCGTGGTGTGGCGGCGGTGGTGATGACGATGATCGTGATCGTGATCGTGATCGTGATTCAGAGGAGGATGGTGACACTGATGATGGTGATCGTGGTGTGGTGGTGATGACGGTGACGCTGATGATGATGGTGGTGGTGGTGATGATGATGATGAAGCCGAGGTGGTGATGGTGATGGTGATGGTGATGGTGATGATGGTGGTGGTGGTAATGATGGTGGTGGTGGTGATGGTGGTGATAGTGATGATGGTGATGACGATAGTGCTGAGGGTGGTGATGGTGATGATGGTGATGATGGTGGTGATGGTGGTGATGGTGATCACAGTGGTGATCATGATGGTGATGGTGGTGGTACTGGCAATGATGTTGAGGATGATGTTGTTGTTGATGATGATGGTGGTGGTGACAACGGTGACGATGTTGTTGCTGACGATGATGATGATGGTTGTGATCATGGATGATGAGGATGATGATGGTGATGGTGATGATGGTGATGGTGGTGATGATGGTGGTGATGGTGGTGGTGGTGATGTGATGATGATGATGGTGATGATGACCATGATGGTGGTGGTGACCATGGTGATCATGATGTTGTTGTTTTTGATGATTTTGTTGATGATGATGATGCTGTTTATGCTTGTGATGGTGATGATGGTGATGGTGGTGATGGTGGTGATGGTGGTGATGGTGACGATGGTGATGGTGGATACGCACACACCACATACATGCATCCACATTCCACGCGTGCCACATACCCCCATCCCACACATGCACATACCACATGTATACACACACACACACGCACACTCATACATATACACATGATGTAGAAGAAGGGGTTTGCCTCGAGTCAGACTCAATCTCGACATGTCGGCAGTCTCGAATCAGACTATGAATGATGTTAGATCTTAAAAATGTAGTCGGCATTTAAATTGTCATTGCTACAAGTATCTTCATTCAATGAGTCTTGATTGGAGGTTTACCTTTAGAATGTGCTCTAAAAAGCCGTTGAATATCGTAAGATAATTCTTTCTTTTGCAGTGTTTGAGTCGGGGACACATTTTACAAAATTTGACGAGTATTATCTTTGATGTTATTTGACACCAATACAACAAGTACTTGTGCAGTTTACCCAAACTTACGAGTTTAACCCTTAGACTTCTCGGAGGTATCTAGAAATATGTAATGAAAGTGGTTCAGAAGTGATAGCAACGAGATTCGAACTTTTGTTCGGTGTACATGAGAGAGAGAGAGAGAGAGAGAGAGTCTGCAAAAGATTGAAATGTTCTTCGACATTGCCATTCGAATCAGCGTCATTCGACTTCTTATGGGAATGTTCTTCGACGATCCTCTTGTAAGTCTTCGATGCTCTTGTACTCCGAGTCTTCTGGGTAAAATATATCATCCTGTCTTGTTATTCTTATTATATTATTGTCAAACTTTCATCGATCGATTTTGAGTATTTTATTTCCTTTTTCCTCGGCAAGATGAAGCAAAGGCGTTTTGATTCCGATCCATCGATCCGACAATCTCGTTGAGTCGGCTTCCATTTCTTCCGAAAGCATCGATAGCAAAGCGAGCGTCAGTGCTGGTAAAAACAGCAGAGCGAGAGCAGCAAAAACAACGATCTAAACAGCTAATCGGTGCATCTGAGCAGTTACTACTTATAGATCATCAAAGCAAAGCATGTTTTTTCGCGTTTCTATGTTTTTCCGAGCGCGATTCGTAACGGAGTCAAGATCAGATCCCCTTCCGGGGCAATGGAGAGGCACACGCTCACGCGATTTCGCGATCGGCGAGATGAGAAGTCCCTGCATCCCAGCGAGCTAGCTGCGAATAAGAATCGATCAAAGAGTTCTTTCGAATTCTCTTTTTACGGAAGCGCGGATCGCAAGCAGGAGGATCGATCGATCTACTTGCTTGATCAATTGATCGATCGATCTGCTCGATCGATCGACATGCTCGATCGATCTACTTGCTTGATCAATTGATCGATCGATCGAGCAGGTCGATCGATCGACTTGCTTGATCCATTGGTCGATCAATCGAGCAGGTCGATCGATCGACTTGCTTGATCCATTGGTCGATCGATCTGCTCGATTGATCCGCTTGATCCATTGATCGATGGATCTGCTCGATCGATCGACGTTTGCAACGAGAAGCGGATCCGATCCCAGACGATGAGACAGATCTCCAAAGTGCCCATGATCGCGGGGGGGCGAAAAATTGCCCAAGGAATCTCCTTTCACCATGCCTTGGGAGAGCTTGAAATGCCATGGCCAGGATTCTTCTTCTTGTTCTTCTTGTTCTTCTTCTTCTTCATCTTCTTCTTCTTCATCTTCTTCCATAGCCTTGTGCCCAAGCTGCTCCTCTTTTGCTGCAGAAAAAAGCTTTGGAAGCAAGCACAAGAGCTGACAGGCAGGCATTGTATTTGGAAAAGACAAAGTACACCAGAAAAAGCAGAAGGTGCCTGAAATCCATCTCAAATCCCTTGTCTGTGATGTGGTGGTGATGTTGGAGATGGAGATGGAGATGGAGATGGAGATGGAGGTGGAGATGGAGATGGTGATGGTGATTTGAAGCTCTGGTGATTCATGATGCTGCTGCAAGGCTTCAACTACTGGAAGCCATTTGCTCATGACCCACTTTGCTCTTCCCTCCTTGCAACCTCTCCATGGCCCCTGCTCAGAGCTCCTGCTCCCCGCCGCATTTCCATGGCCGCAGCTGCTCTCCATCGCCCAGAACCTTGGCCCGCTGCCGCCCGAGAAAGCAAGCAATGGGTTCACTTCATCGGCATCGGCGGGGCAGGCCTCTCCGTCCTTGCATTGTTTGCATTGAACCAGGTAAACCAAGGCAAAACACATTGATCGATTCCGGAGAGGATAAGAATTTCGTCCAAAAAGAAAGGACTGAGATTTTGGCATTGATCGATTCCGGA
>JBBBWG010033097.1:5845-16438 GCA_037176905.1 Azolla pinnata
GACCGTGATGGGTGAGTTTTGGGAGAGCATAGGAGACCAAACATAGTCTGAAAATAGAGACAAGAAGAGAATCTGACAATGTACTGCTTAAGCTCACATAAATCTTGTGTGCCCCCACGAAGTCAACTAATGATCTGCCACCCATTCAAAAGACCAAGTAAATGGCAATACCTGACAATGTATTATATATTTCATCCCTCACAATTCATGGCAATCCTGCTAAGTACCACCCAAGACAGACCCAAAATGCAACAAGCATACAGTTATCTCCATATGCCTATTAGTGAAGCAAAATACAGCCATATACTAAAAACCTAACAGCGTTTTCTGGTTATATTCCTATAATCTCCATGATAAAATGTTTTTTGTGGTAAATACCTTTCATGTACACAGAACAAACTCCTATCCGGAAAAGGGTTCACGTATTATTTAGTAAGGGAGGAAAATGAACTCATCCTTTACCTGCTGAACAGCTTTGTAAGTGGTGTTTCCAGTATTAAGATCGGGAAATATAAGAACAGTTGCCTGTGAAATTAACACTTCAATAGAAAATCTACAAAGTTGAAATGAATAGTAAACGTAAAAAATTCTAGCAAACCTTTCCAGCCACTGCACTATCCTTCCCTTTCAGTTTTATCTTTGCAGTCTCTGGGTTTACTGCTGCATCATACTGCAACAGAAGAAATAAACATTTACCACTTACAAAAATAACCTGATTATCATTACATAGCGAAAAGCCTTGTAGAATAGTAGTAAAATATCTTTCGGATGCACCAAAAATATGTGGGCTACCACATAGCCTGACACAATGTAGCACCATCTCATTAGGACACAGATCACATATAGAAAGGTTAAGTAAGAAACCTAGAGGCAAATCATTGCACAAAAAAGTGTACCTGCAGTGGACCATCAATAAGCAAGTTTGGCTTCGCCTTTTTGGCAATAGCAACAGCATCGGCAACTTTTTGAATGATAGGTCCTGCAATAAGAGACCACAGATACATAGAAATTATGCTGAAGGTTACAACATAATCAGCAGAAGTTTTTACACTGGTTCTTCATACTTCAGTTTACCAATTGAAATGCCCTCAAAAAAGATATCATATATTTTATCTATGCTGTTGACACAAACATAAAATGGTTGAAACAAAGAAGTTTTGTCCCAATCTGTGTTGCTTTGGAACAGATATTATTTATTTTAATTAACAGATTTTATTGCCTAGCTGGTCTCATCCACATCCCTCGCTGTCCTGGTCCTTATTAACCTCTGAAGGAGAGAAAATTACTACAAAATAAATGTTACCTGATCAACCAGTACCTACAAAATAAATGTTACCTAAACGCCCTTCAACAGAAATAACAAATATGATCCTTTGGGAAAGGAGCAGATTATGGATTTCTGGTCAGAATATTTCTAAAATGCTACTTGAAGGCATCATTATATCTAATATTAATGCATTAAGAAGTCCAATCTATCATAATATACGTTAAAATAAGATATAGACAGTTCACCTCTTGTCAGCTTCCCCATCCCTACCACACCGTTTAGTGATGAGAAAAAACTTTTGTCGAAACATTAACCAATAATACCTCTTGAATAGCCTCGAGAACAGATTTCATATAGCTTCTGACTTCACAAAATTTTCCCACCATAAGTAAAAACTTGAGTTTCAATCTCTCCAGAATGGCCTACGAGGAATTTCCTCTTTCTTTTGTCTCCTCTTTGAGAACATACCAAAATATAGGAAGAGTAGAAGAGAATGGAGGAAAGAAAAAGAAAAAGAAGTTATATCAACATCTTTTGAATGGCCAAAATGACCTATGAGACCAAAGCATGAAAATACATCTTCAAATGTTTGCATGTCACAAACTAAAATAGGTATAACTATACATAACTTCTGAAAGAGTCTAGAATCTAAGAAACACTGGATCTTGCACTGAAGAGTCTAAAATGGTCTCAGATCAAACAAGAGATGTATGACATCATAAAAAACTGACGTCTTTGAGATCGACTTGGGATCAAAGGGTTTAATGTTTTGATTAATTGATACCTGCTTGTCTTTTACCTTTCACGACAAAATCTTCGCTTGTACTATTCCCAGGGAGGCTCTGCCATAGGTCTGTATCTTGCCTATGGGACATTGGCATACCAGCCATGCTACAGGTTTCCTTAACCATTCAGAACCATGGACAAATTGGGTCGAATATCAAGGATGGTTTGGTTCTGTGGCATAATGCAGTCTCTTTGGCTTCTTTCTTAGCATGCAATCGGTTATAACTTCTGTACAAGTTATTTATACAATTAGACCTTACATAAAGGGAAACAGAGATATACAAATAAACATTTCTCTTGACATCTGCCAGGGCTGAATAGAGCGATATCATGTGATGAAGATTTCGCCAGTACAGAAACAAAATGCATGAAGCAGGTATAAAATCAGGTCCATTACTCATTTTTAGGATCAGGTATAAATGCAATCACAGAATAAAAGTACCTGAGTTTGAATCTCCCGTTGCATAGGACAAGAGTGCTACTCTTGGTTCAACCCCAAATGCAGCTGCAGTATCCGCAGACGAGATTGCAATAGAGGCCAATTCTTCACTGGTTGGATCGGTATTTATAGCACAGTCACCAAATACTAAAACTTTTCCTTGAAAGCACATGAAAAAAACGCTGGATGCAATCTTCAAGCCTGGTTCTATCTGATTTTTTCAAAGATTGAGAAAGAAGCATAGGCCATCTGTCAGCCTCAATTATCATCTATATCAAGGATAAAGTTTTATCTGCACTAAATAACAGGATGAACTCTGAAATACCCCTACATTTTTCACTATTTCCCAATGCACTCTCGATGAGAGGAGATATGATATTTGGCTCTAATTCTTGAACCTGAAGTGATGATGTACTGACCATATATTTATACACATTAGACATCTGATAGCTCTTTTTGCAGACCAAAAAAAGGTGACCATGGAAAAAAAAGGAAACATGGCAGGGGCCTTTTAAAGTTTCTGTTCATTGGCAGAGATTGATGTATTAGCCTTCATGCTATTATATAACCTTTATTAGTTGTAAAGCAGGACGAACGGTATCCGCAGTCGTATGGATTGCACCAGAGACCATTCCATCAGCATCGCCAGAAGCGACCATGCATGTCCCAAAATAGTTAACGTCATTTACAAGCTTCAGTGCTTCATCATAAGTCATTCCCTGCAAATGTACATATAAATCTCATATCATTCCATCTTATTATCATGCAGAAGATACTTTATGTAATGATCCACAGAACCGAATGAAAATAGAATTTGGACCTTCTGCTTCCGTGATTCATGTAGCAGCTGAGCATACTTCTCCAGATTCTCAGATTTTGATGGATCGATTAGTTTTGCAAGACTAAGATCCACATGGAATTCTGCTGCAAGATCCTTTATCTTCTTCAAATCACCCAACATTGTTAGCTTACAAACACCCTGTTTTAAAAGTATGCCTGCAGCTTGTACAGTTCGTGGCTCATCACCCTGGATAAATAAAAACCCAGATACTAAAACCCTGTCCTTGAACATTGATACTCTTAACAAATCTTGAACATACCTCTGGAAGGACTATATTCTGCATATATTTCATGGCTTGAGAAAATATCTGTTGCTGGAAGACCTTTGGGTGAATCCGGACCACTCGATCCTGAATTTTATAGTCAGATTAAAATTCAAAATAATCCATGTATCCAAACATTAGACAAGCATATGTATCTTAATTCTGTGAACTGAAATACAAGCTTACTTGTTCCAACAGTTCATTTAAATGCTCCCCATCCACGTGCCGACCAAATAAAACCTTGGATATTAAATTTTGAGTTAGTGGAAACAATGATATGTACTAACAACACAGCTGCCTGTGTTGCCATAGAATAGAACCAGAATAGTAAAAGTTCTGCCTCTAGAGGCAGTTTAAAAAAAGAGATTCAATGTGGTGATCAACTAGCAAAAACATGTGGCATATGGAAAAAGGCTAATAAATCCAATCAACAATCACCCTGGAGGGAAAACAAAGTGAAATTCAGTTCTACACACTAATATTTGCATCGAGATAATTTGTACAGAATATGGGTAGAAGACAATACGAAAGTATGAATATCCCAGAAATATAAAAGAATTGATGTAGTTATGTAGGCAATTAGTTACACAAGACAGGTAGGGGAAATGAATATCCCACAAGCACGTGGTATCCCACAGAAAAAGGATGAATGGTGCATTTCACTATGTAAGTGTACATGTGCAGCCTCATTTGATCCATGAAAATCATGCTTGATTTTACGAGAATCTAAGTATAATGCTAGCTCACTGTGCAACTTCACATGACAGCGACCATGAAGCATAGCTTAATGTGCAACTCCAGTATCCTTGGAAATATGGCATGACAAACCGATAGTATGTTTCATCTAAAACATTTGAGCACCATAGAACAGTAGTAGACCCAAAGGATCCCTTGCCTGTAGAAGCCTTTATTATCAATGCATTCCAGATTTCTGAACAAACAAATTAGCACAGAATCACCTTTGCACAGTTTATCTTCTCTATAGATCCCGGAAGGATCGTTGCTTCCAAATCTGCCAAAGTTGCTGCAGTTTCAAAGGAAGAGTCTGGACTACGAATAATGGGGGGTAGATTTTCAGTTGGTTGTTCCTATATAAAATAATTTCCCAGCTTTGTTAGCACAATCTCACCAAGAGAAAAATTTGAATCAGACGACAAAAATTTACTGACAAATGAACCTCAACAAACCACAAAAAAGGAATGTAATCATAGACCCGCTCTCTGTCTTGATATTCCAGCTTCTATATAGTTATACTGGTATACACAAACAGAAAATTCTGAAATACCACTGAATCCTTTAAATCCACCAATTCCCTAAGATTTTCCAAAACAACCTTGGTCAAATTATCTATTTTGAGTAATCATATGAGCAAATAACTCAGTTCTCACTTTGTGTTGATCCAGGGTGTTTACATAAACAGAAAAGAACTTAGAGCCATTGGTGGGGTTGAAGATCCATGGTTTCAACTTATTTCCTTATAAATAGTTAACCTTTATCAAAACTTCAATGTCTGGTTGAATTTGACCACCGCCAGCAAGAACTATAGCAGACACATTGGGATACAAACTAGACTGGTGCGCATCAATTAGACCAAGTAAAATATCTGGCCGTGCAGGATCTGTTACAGCAACAATGCTGTCTTCGGTCTCTTTCAAACTCTTGATGTGCGATAGGACATCTGACAACTGCTGCATCGCAGCAACAAAATGGCTAGATTCCTTTGAATTTGCGATTGCACCATGAGTGCCAAATAAAATATCTGCTCCGAGAGCAGAAATAATATCTTCAACCTGAAAATATAGCAAAGGAAACCGGAAAACGGAACACCTGTTAAGTTAACGTTGACCAGGATTTTAGTCACCACTTATTTACCAAGATTATGACTTCGTAAATTGCCTTGATTTGTTTCAAAACTGGATGTTCTGGGATTGCACCCAAGAGAGGAATTTTAAGCTCTTCAAAATGTTTACGCAGTACTGTATCACCTCGTTTTGTCGACGGAAGACGATGAATAATAGATCCAAGAATATCAACAAAGTGACGCCTCATTATAGAAGCACTTATTTGCACATTAAAAGCAATCTCTCTTTCCCATTCTAACTTATCCCACCTCACAATCCTCCTCTCCCCTACACCAGCTGCCTTTCTTGCATTAGTCACCATTAGAACGGGCAAGCCAAATGTTGATGCAATTTTTGCATTCAAAAGTGTAGTGTCATCTCCTGGTTTCTTTAACCTCATGCCTTCCACAATCACAAAGTCATGATTGGATTTGTATGCTTCATATGCTGCATGGATAAAACATAACCTCTCAAATCCTGAGAGTTTAACTGTCTTGGAAGAACAACATACCACATAAAACTGGAAAAAAATAATATCACGTAAAACATCCATGATAAGCACTGGATACTTAATAGGAATGTCAAACAATAGGATTTTATTAGCCTCTATATACGAAAATATCTCTGAAAATCCAGCCAAAAAAATCAAAATATCCTAAAGTAATGCAAATGAGCTCCTTCTGAGCATTTAGAAATGAAACGATCACCAAGCAGCGAATAAACATCTTTCTGAACGTTAGAAGGGAAGATAAGGAATGTCAAGATGATCGCTAATCACAATGATTTATTCAAATAAAAAAGAATTTGAAAAGATTTGTCAGTCAAAATGATGAATTCGTTGACTTCATCAATGCAGTGGGCATGCATCCCAGGACATCTAAACGGATCACAGACCTGTTACTGCCTCACATGAGGAGTACAACTCAGTTGAATTAGAGGAGCATCATTACATTTTGACTTCTTATTCAAATGCGAAAAACTTGTATGGCGCACAAATTAACTTCTGAACGCTGAAAGAGGCATAGCTAGCAAGAAAAGGGCACTATCACCTCCTAAGCATTGAGCAACATGGATGTGAATCAAAGAATGGACCAACAACTATCCTCCTAAGTTTTAACAATGGGACAATATGAACATGAACATGATGCAACAGATAACCTCCTAAGCATTAGATGATAAAGATGTTAATAATAATATGGGGTAACAGATAACCTTGTACCAAGGAGAGCATATAGATAGGGATCAAAGCATGGGGCAACAAATAGTTTCATCAGGATTGAACCATATCAAAAGAATGGGGCAACATTACAACCCCCTAAGTATTGGATCGTATTGACATGAATCGAGCAAAAAGCAAAAATCTGATCTCCTAAAAATGGATCATAATGGACATCCTAGTTTGGATCATCTGGCATGACCCAAACTATGTGACATTATCCAATATCCTACACTGACTCAGATGGATAGCTGTGGGCCAATAAATAGCGCCCGTGCATTGAACCAAACTGGGGCTACTTAGAGGGTCTCTACATTGAATCAAACTGTGAGTCAATCAATAACGTCGTGCATTGAATCACATTGGGGAAAATTAAGAATAATCTCTTAAATAGATAACAGTGGAGAAAAATAGGTTAACCTGTGAAAGATCCACGTGTACGCCAATCAAATTTCATAAAAGAAACGATCAAAATGCAATATTGACAAACATTTACATACCTAATTGGAAATACAAACAAGAAGGGAATTTGATTTCGACATACCTTTCACAACCTCGTCAATGATATCATCAACTCGATCATGTTCGATGAGTTCAAGTGCACGGGCATGAGAGATACCATGCATAGACTGAGCAGAATCGCTTAGGCCGAACACGTCTTTCAGGATCTGGAACCTGCTCGGTCCATGGAGCGGTGAAGGGCACAGATCAATGGGTGCAAAGAATCCGATTCTCTTCCCGGAGTGATCGCGGGAGCGTTTCAGGTGATCGAAGAGAGCGATGGTCACGGCAATGGAGTTCTGTCCTGAGAGGCCGGTGGTATGATGCACGTAGAGGCCATTGGAATGGATGAATCGTGTCGATCGCATCCGGCGATCAAACGCCGTGCCTGAGCGGGTCGTAGGTTCCAGCGATTGGGCATCTGTGCCGGCGAAGGGGAGCCTAAACCCCGATTTGCTGCGTCTCTGCAGAAGAAGGCGCAGCATTGCAAGAGGTTTAGGGTTTGGCGATCGATGCAGCCACGGATTTCTTCCTTCCTTCCTTCTTTCTTCTGCGTCCGCTGCTGCAGCTTCTTGTTCTGTTAGTTCAAACTTTGAGTGTATGTATGTATGTATGTGTGCATGTGTGTGTCGGTGTATGTATGTATGCATGTGTCGATGTATGTATGTATGTATGAATGTGTCGATATATGTATGTATGTGTGTGTCGATGTATGTATGTGTGCATGTATGTATGTATGTGTGTGTGCATGCATATATGCATGCATATGCGTGCATGCATATGCGTACATGCATATGCATGCATGTATGTGTGTGTGCATGTATGTGTGTGTGCATGTATCTATGTGTGCATGCATGCATGCATGTGCGGATTCTGAATGCATGCATGAGCGGATGTATGATGTGGGTTTGTATGTGTGTCTGCATGTATGTATGCGTGCATGCATATGCATGCATATATGTGTGCATGCATGTATGTATGTGTGCATGCATGCATGCATGAGCGGATTCTGCATGCATCCATGCATGTATGATGTGGGTTTGTATGTGTGTCTGCATGTGTGTATGTGTGCATGCATATGTATGCATGCATGTCTGTATGCATGTATGTATGTGCGCATGCATGAATGAGCGGATTCTGAATGCATGCATGAGCGGATTCTACATGCATACATGCATGTATGTCTGTGTGCATGTATGTATGTGTGCATGCATGCATGAGCGGATTCTGAATGCATGCATGAGCGGATTCTGCATGCATGCATGAGCGGATTCTGCATGCATACATGCATGTATGATGTGGGTTTGTATGTGTGTCTGCATGTATGTATGCGTGCATGCATATATGTGTGCATGCATGCATGTATGTGTGCATGCATGAGCGGATTCTGCATGCATACATGCATGTATGATGTGGGTTTGTATGTGTGTCTGCATGTGTGTATGTGTGCATGCATATGCATGCATGTATGTATGTGCGCATGCATGAATGAGCGGATTCTGAATGCATGCATGAGCGGATTCTGAATGCATGCATGAGCGGATTCTGCATGCATACATGCATGTATGATGTGGGTTTGTATGTGTGTCTACATGTGTGTATGTGTGCATGCATATGCATGCATGTATGTCTGTATGCATGGATGTATGTGTGCATGCATGCATGAGCGGATTCTGAATGCATTCATGAGCGGATTCTGCATGCATACATGCATGTGTGATGCGGGTTTGTATGTGCGTCTGTATGTGTGTATGTGTGCATGTGTGTATGTGTGTATGCATGCATGTATGTGTGCATGTGTGTATGTGTGTATGTATGTATGCATGCATGCATGTAGTGTCGGTATGTGTATGTGTGTATGCATGTATGCATGGATGCATGTACATACGTACGTGGGTATGTACGTATGTTGTGCATGTACATGCTTCCCTATGTATGTTTGTGTAGCATGTACATACTTATGCAATGCATGCTTGCATGTGTCGATGCATGTTTATATGTATGCATATGTCTGCGTGCGTCTCCAATGTATGGCATGTGTACATACTATTTGTATGTATGTACATACTCATGTGTGTCTATGCATGTCTGTATGTGTATATGTACATACTTGCATTCAATGCAAGGCTGTGTACGTCAATATGCATGTATTGTTTACATTTGATCGACTCCATTCGTTGTATACTCTTAGAGTGCAAGATTCGATCAACTGTTATTTTACAGCTAATCATCTCATTTAACAATAAAGTTGGCTCAGGTGAATCGATCATCAAGCACAAATTGCTCTTGTTCCTGGGATAAAATGTACAATAATGTATTCTGTGCCCACTCATCTACAAGGATACAATGGTAGTTACAAATACAATCATCTAATGTTCACAAAATGTACAATAATGTGTTCTGTGTCCACTCATCTACATGAGTACAATGATAGTTACAAATACAATCATCTAATGTTCACACAAGGGAAGACATGAAAGAAGAGAAAGAAAATTACCATTATACACGATACGAGGCAATTCATGCTGCCTTGATTTTCAAATATCTACTTCATGATATCAAGCGGCTTTAAAATCCAGCATTTTGTGCTGCTCTTCTACCTCTTTGATTCTCCCCTTTCTCGCAATTGACATGCTTACTCTAATGTCTGCTTCAATATACGCACTTTTGCCTCTAGCTTTTTAGTGCTCATTGACGAGCCGAAGATCACTTTGAAGGAGCTTGACTCAGCAAAGGCTGGGACAACATTTCAAAACATTTCAATAAGAGCAAGAAGGTGGAAATTCTTGTGTTAGTCTTTGCCAATGGACACACTTGTCCACCTGATTTGGGTTGTGGGTTATTGGTCTTGTTCATTAGACCACGAGTAGAAGGAGAATTTGGGTCAAGAACATCACATTTCACATGATAAGATGATGAGCGAAGCAGGAAAGTGTTCCAAAACATCACATATTTGGTGGAAAAAGAGCGTTCGAATCACGGCTTAGGTTGTGTCTTGGACATTGTGATTTGCAGATGGTCATGCTAAGATTAAGGAAGGAGCAGAAGGGTCTTGGAGATCATGGTCTGCAGAAGGCAAGCTTTCAAATCGTGGCAGAAGCAGAAGCACTCAGGTCCTGAAAACAAACATCATGTTTCCAGGCTAGGTTAGGTCTGGGCGGAAGGGAGCATGTGGGTCTTGACACACCATCATGGGCCAAGGTGGGTTCCGATGCCCCCACGTTCTTTCAAAGAAGATAGAGTTGATCGGAAATCAACTATGTTAAGATCAAATCAGTGTAGGTCATGATCCAACATTTGGGTCATGACTAGATTGATCGAGGATCGCGCTCCAGTTGAAGAAGAGGGAGCTGATCGGATTGGATCAAAGGGAACCAGCTCCGTTAAGATCAGATCAATGCAAGTCTTGAGCCCAACTTCTGGGTCATGAACAGATCGAT
>JBBBWG010033097.1:16538-29834 GCA_037176905.1 Azolla pinnata
GATCGGATCGGATCAATGCAAGTGATAAGCTCTGTTTCAGATCAGATCAGTGCAGGTTCCGAGCCAACATCTGGGTCATGATCGGAGTCGATCGAAGACCCACATTCTATCGAAGAAGAGAGAGTTGATCGATCTGATGCAGCTGATCGCATCGGATCGGATCGATCAGCTCAGGTAAGATCAGATCAGATCGGTGCGGGTCTTCAACCGGATCGATCCGAGGAAGGAAGGAGCATGTGGGTTCTAGCTTCTAGGATACAAAATCTGCAGAGAAGAAGGCGAGATAGTGCTCGGAAAAACTACAGCACGAGCTCAGAACGAAGATCTCCATGTCTTTCTCAGATCTCTCCCAGGGACCCACCGAGCCGGAGACGACGACCCACGACAGAGGAGAAGAAAGCAAGCAAAGCACGGGAGAGAAAAACCCCGTCAGAGATCGATCCCATCCATCCTTTTGAATCCATCAAACCCTCTCCTTGATCGCAAAGCCTCTCGATCGCCTCCCGCTGCTAACCCTAATTTCCCCGTCCTCCCTGCTAGATCCTGAGATGCCCTCCTTTCAGCTCGGTTGACTACTGCTCACGCGGTGCAAATGGATCGGAGCTTCTTCAGGATATGATCTATGGGCCGCACAGCCGCATATGTATAAATGCCTTGGACAGGAAAGAAGAAGCACACCATCGACAGGGATGCAGAATAATTCTTTCTGAGAAGGAGCCATCTTTTGTTCTTGTGGACAAAAGTTTCTCTTCTTGCCCAGGTTTCCGTTTTCTCCTTTCGAAAGGGGGCAGGTCCATACGAGAAGAAGCTTGATCAGAGCGATGGATAAATTGAATGGAAGCCTTCCCGTTTCGCTTAAAAAGGATGATGGTGTCAGAAGCAATCCGATGACTCGGAGAGGGATGAGCGTAGCTGGAGCATACATGGGCTGTGCAGGTACAAAAGCACTCCTTACCTTACCATCTGAATGAATAAACGCAAAGTGTATAATTGCATGCAGTGTTATGTTAAGGTCAAATTGTAAGGTCAACCTAAGGTGAATAAATCAGATCAAGTTCCTAGTTCAAATCTAAGTTAGACTACATGGGCAAGAATATGAATTCAAGCTGTATGGCCAAGCATATTCGGAACCATTGTTGTATGATTTTTTAACGAGGTTTTTGTGTTGACCTGTGAGATCAATCTGAAAGGTCAATGAATAAGGCGATGCTGTAAAGTCAAGATGTAAGGCCGAGAATATCTGAGATCATGCTGTTTTATGAGGTTTTCATGAGATTTTATTGCTAATTGATGATGTCTCTGACATAAGTAATCAAGTTATAGTAAGTAAGGGGATCAGATCAATGACATGGAGTCAAGTTATAATGACAGATATAAGGTCAACGGCATGAAGGAATCAATTCATAATGTTAGGGGATGAGTCAATGACGTAGAGTCAAGTTATAATGGTAGGTGTTAAGTTCAACGTCATAAAGGCAAGATGTACACAGCTAAGCTAGCAGATTCTTCAGTATCTTTACAGCAGCTACAGCAGCAATATGCTCTCCCCTAATAACTTGATCTTCAATGTATGAAAGTATGAACATTGCACTGTTAGGTGCAATGATTTGTCCAACTTGAGACGTGGAATGAGGATATTGCACATGCACGGTTTGATCTTCAACTGCCGCACCGTTGGAGCTTGTTTGAGGCTGAACCACAGATTCTTGAGCTGACATAGAGCTCTGGGATCCTGACCATAATGCACCACCTTAAGGTTTCTTTGCAAAAGGGAATTCTTCATGTCCGTCTAATGTGGGTGTCACCCATTCAACATAGTCAGCCAGTGTTATCTGCTCGCTAGTCATCTTCATCACTGGAGCAAAAGTCTTGTTGTGATTGATGTCATAGGCTTAGCCACGACCCTTTGTAATGGTTGATGGTGTCATCAAATTCGCATTCCATTTTCGTAAACCCATGTCCACATGATGTCCTTTTGTCCGAGTCACAGAGAACCTGCATCCCCTCATTCATGGCCTATGTATATCGAGGATCTCGGGGATCATGATGATTGATGATGTTTCATGAATTTTTTGTGTTGTCGAGCTATGAGGACAGTATATGAGATCAAACTATAAGGTTAGGCCATACTATCAAGGATATAAAATCGAGTGCTTAAACATACTTGGGATCATTATGGTTGATGAAGTTCATGAGATCTTTGCTTTGATTGGTTCCTGTTGATCCGTTATTAGGTATTTTCTGAAAGCATATGGAATTTGGATATGTAAATCTGAAAACAGGTATATGAAATGCAGTTCAAAGTCAAGCTACAAGGCTAAATATTGTTCTGATCATTGTAATTAACGAGGTTTTATGAGATGTGTTGATGCTTGGATACTATTGACAATTTATATATCGATTGCTCATTGGTAATCTCATGAAATCCTATGAAGTTGGGTGTGTATAAAACCTATGGGACTAACAAATGGCAACAGTGACTTACAAGACCCAAAAACGTTAAAGCCATGGTATCATGAAGAAATATCTCTTAGAAATCTGGAAATGAAATCATAGAGAAATATAGCAAGAGAAAGAAAAGCTACTACATTGCAATGGCCTATGATGTACTTCAGTAATATCAGTCATCCTAGGAGTGCACTTGCACTAGCTCATGGGTTTTGGCATCCTGAAATGTTGTCCTGGTCTCTGTATCGTGCTCAATATATCTCCTCATAATGAATGGAAGTGAGGTCCAATGAAGAGTGATGATGATATGGACTTGGCTGTTTATCTACATCTCTGGCAGCACCTTAGTACATGAGAAGCACATATGAACTTGAAAGACTTGAAGAGAAGTAGTGCCGTGTCATATCATTCGTCAGTATATAAGTAATGGTGCTGGATATTATTTTTGGGACTGTATCTTTCTCTCAAGAAACACTAGTATAGAGAGTGCAAGTTGACTTGCTTTCATAGTGGGTTGCACGTCTTAATCCTTGGTTGCTGCTTGGTTGTGTTGCACTTGCCAGCACATTTTCTTGAGAAAATGACGTGACAACTCCACTTGAAGCTGACAATGGAGCTGATCAATTACACATTTATATGTAGAGAAAATACTCCAATCATACAAACTAATCTGGGAAATGGCTCCAAAGTTGCCTTGGAATTTGCATGGAGCAATACTAAAACTTCCAAGAGTGTATATGGGACCTTATATTGAGTATAAATGAAATGTTGACCTTATATCTAGTATAAGTGAATTGTTTCTGTTTAAGTGTTGGTGGTGATAGAATTGTAGAGGCAAGACACGTCTGATCAAGATGACGAGGTTTTATTGGTGTAATGTAGAATGTCTTCTTCTTCCACTAGTTCAGTTTTTTAAGGCATGATATGCATGCTGATTTGAGGCTCTAGTACAATTAAGGCCTAACCAAGGCAAGGACTACATTGTCTTATCCCCTCTAAGTGGAAGTCATGGATATCGCGTCCTTAAGAAGAAAGATTGAGAGGGAAAATATTAGAACTTTCACATCTGTTAATAATGTGTACCTGTGAGCTACCAATCACATTTGTTGCCTGCATACTCCGATTGCACTAACTTTTGATAGAAATCTGTCTCACACATTTACAGCATAAAGTAGAATGAATTTCTTATAATTCATGAACTGAATTTGGGGAAATTAGATAAATCTAATCTGGTGAATTAGATAAACATGTCATTTTGTGTTTCTTGTTAAAAAGGGAATCACTAAATTGGAGCAAAAAAAATTTCTGTGTAAATGAAGCATGGGTTTAGGGTTTAGGGTCCACCTAAACACTCGGGACTAGATAAACATGTAATTTGTGTGTTTCTCCGTAGAAAGGAGATCACTAAATTGTAGCAGAAAATTTCTGTGAAAATAAAGGACGCACATATATGTCCAACCGTTTATGGTGTAGATTTGAGTATGCTACATGAATCTCATGCCCATCTAACAAATCAACGTAGTTTTCACAAATCACATTATATGCTGAGCATGTGAGAAGTAAGAAATATTCACCCTCCACCAGGTTTTATTGCATATCTTGCGTAAATTTATACTTGGGCTATAGTGCCATATGTTTTTGCAACATCTAATTCGTGTCAGCCAGTCGAAAGAGGTATGAGGGCTCTCGGAGAGCCAAGGCTTATGTGAGTAGTAAGAAGCTACACTTGAATATTATTACAATGTACTGGGGTGGTCGACATTCAAGTTAGTATTTGCATTTAATGTATGTTGCTATATCATCCTCAATGCCTAGAGTAATCTATTTTTGATGATCACAGACTTCATAGAATTACTTAGGACTCCAATAAAATATCCACATCTTTTAAACACCATTGATGTTCAACAACTAACCAATTTTTTGTACCTTGTATCTTACATTCCAAGAAAGTTTTGGCAACTATGATTGTTCATATTTATGATTTTTGTGATATTTGTATGTTCTTTGCGATACTAACACCTGTCTGTAGATTGATCACCTCTCTTTATAAGTGTAACAATTTCAGTGGGGAGAAAGAAAGATCTTTGGGATGTTTGTTATTAGAAAATCATCCTGTGTTGTGTGTACATGCTTCAAAGCGATTGTGTAGTTCTTCTCCAAAGAGAAGGGAGGGACTTTGTAGAATTGTTTTTCGAAGGTTTATAGCATTATCTTATCTTTCTGAACGAAGACATAGACACTTCAAGCAGTTGATTCTCTTCATCTTCCGCAAGATACCTTTACTTACATGGGCTCTTTGCATTTTATAGTGTTGTTGGTGATGTTCAACAAAGCTGCACTTTCATCATATGGTTTTCCATGTGCAAATTTTATTACCTTGCTTCAGGTGCAGTAAAGAGTGATACTCTATTAGCTCCACATAGGTTACAATACCCTTTACAGTGTCATAATCAACATTGAAGTGCTCTTTATTTTCTCCAGATGATTTGCTCCAATATTCTGCTATTTACATTGAGCTCATGGAATGTTATTAACTTTGGGAAAGATCCAAAGACAGATGTTTACCTGAAGGGACTTGTACCATATAGCACAATCATAAAAACTTCCCCTCTCTCTGTGGCATACCTATTCTACATGGTTAGTTCCCATTAGTCATTGTGATGTTTTGTTTCTGTTCCAATAGCAAAACTTTTCCACGTGTTGTAATCAATGAAAAATTACAACTAAAAATTGATTTTTTGTTTGGTTTCAGATTGTTGGCATGGCATCAATAAGGGGTGTCAATGTACCAATGTATACGACATTGCGGAGGACAACCGTTTTTTTCACCATGTTGATAGAATATGCTCTTGCAGGGCAAAAATATTCTAGATATGTTATAACAAGGTAATTTAACCTTTCATAGGCAATGAATATGGATGAATGTGCAAATTCTGTTTTACAGTTTTAAGTTAGGATTATGCCATCACTGTAAGATAGGATTATGCAGTTTAAGTTCGAGCATCATCTCTGTTGCATTGTTGAGATTGATGAGAAATGTGCTGCTTGTTTAACCTGGGACTTCTGTGAAGTTTTGGTTCCTACAAGTTAAAAATATCTAAAATTTTGTTGTAAAACTAGGTTAGGAAAAAACTTTCCGGTCTTCATGGAAAAGTTACTGGAAGCTCATCGGTTCTTGAATAGAATCAGTGGCATTAAAACTTGTTAAAAAGTTTTACATTTTGATTTATGGTCCTCGCTGTCTTGTTTTTATTTTAGTGACAAAGATCTACTTATGATACAAGGATCTATGCATGCTTATCTTGTTCGGTTTTCTTCAATGTTCACACTATAGATGGAATGTATGCTATGGGTCTAGACTACATTTGGGTTGGAATAGCTATTATATGCCCGAGAATCAATGTAATTAAAATGATACCCAAGGATGGGAAGTGAATCTGATGTTTAATGCTATGGCGAGCCAAGCCTTGCTATATGGAATGGAAGAATGGGCTGGCACTATCTCACTTATCGCATGGAATGATCTAGAGAAAATTCAAAAAAAAATCTTACGAAGACTCGTAGGAGTTAAAATCATCCACATCCTATCCTATCATGTTATTAGAAACGGAGCTTGACCAATTGAATTATTAGCAATGCAAAGGATATACAGATACACTGCAAAAGTCAAGAGGTCAAAATTGGCTTTCTTGTGGACAATAAAAACTGGGATGGTGAATAAGTACATTATGCTTCCTTCTTTTCACAATTACTTCCTTGGTAAACATTGCATATTGGTTGATTAGTATTTGGTGCTTCCCTCAATGGCATGACTCACCCTGCTATGGTATCAGATTTATAAAAAGAGTTTAAGGATATATTATGTAAAATAATAGAAGTGTTTTTTGTTTATGTTGAAATTTACCTTTGGCTGTTGTTGGTTTGAGCAGGAATCATAGATTTCAGGTACACAATTGCTGGAATTGAATGAAGTGTTTGCATTGGAGATTGTTTCTGTGACTATAGTCTTTTAGGGTTGCATATCCAATTTATGATCATGTATAATTTTTTTTGTGTCTGTGTTCCTGCATTTTTTCCAATTATAACGTGTATTCTGATGGAATCTTGTTAACAGATCTCATAAAGGTGATTTTATCTTTTGTTGCCACCAGTGTTGGAATCATAGTCTTAGGTGCATTTGTAGCTGGTTCACGAGATATGTCATTCAATCTACAAGGCTATACGATTGTATTGCTGTCAAATTTGACAACTGCTATATATCTGTCAACCATCTCGCACTTCGGTGAGCCATGATTTCTTTCATTAGCTCCTTACATTCGTAGTATCTGCAAGAATCTGATATAGTATTTTGAGATGGATCAGGCAAAACAAGTGGACTCAATAGTTTTGGTCTTATGTGGTGTAATGGTATGCATCTAAACTGAAATCTAAGCTATTTGTATAACAGGTATGCATAAGAATGAGAAATATGATGTGCATGACAGGTATGATCTGTGGACCAGTATTAGTTATATGGGCAATTATAAGTGGAGATTTAGAAAAAAGCATGAATTTTCCTCGAGTATCTGAACCAGGATTTCAAGTATGTTGTTTAAGCTTTAAAAATAGTTTTTTATTTTGTTTTGAATATTTAGTGTTTATCGATGCCATCTTTTGTGCCAACAGCTTGTTGTGCTAGCTTCATGCATTTTGGCGTTCGTCTTGAACTACACAATTTTTTTGAATACAACACTCAACTCTCCCTTGACTCAAACAATTTGTGGGAATTTGAAGGTGAATTTCACTGTTTTTTTCTGGTAAATTTTTTGATTTGAATGCCAAAAACCTGTGATGTAGTTTTGTTTCTATCTAAAGTTTTAAAAGGTGAGCTGATGCAGATATGGTATGTATATGTGCGTGAAGATGCAGACCTATATATATGTGTGTGAGCTGATGTATGTACATGTGTCTATATGTGTGCATGTAAATGTGTATGTGCATGCATATGCGTGCTTATGTACGTCTGCGTATGTATATGTGGACTGGTGTATGCCTGCTTATATTATGTGTGTAGATCTGGTTTTGTATATCTGCAGAAGCTCACCAAATGTGAATCTGTCATATTATGTCCTTTCCAGGACTTGCTAACTGTGGTATTAGGATGGGTGTGGTTTGGAGGCTTACCATTTGACTGGGTAATTGTTTTTCCAAAAAAGTGTTTTGTTAGCTTCTTTGAACAGAACTGAACACCATTTTCCTCACTGCCTTTGTTTCTTTGTGTCACTGAAGTTAAATGTTTTAGGTCAGCTTCTCGGGTTCTTTGGGTCAGGACTCTATGCATTTTGCAAGCTTAAAGGAAAGTGAATAGTACTCAAGGTAAAGTATGTGACTTATTTGGCTCATTGTATTCTGCTACGATTTACTGTACTTTTTCCTCATTTTTTGGCTTTTTACAAAGGCCAAAATGTTCCCAAATGATGCAAGTGTAACCTTTTCGTTGCCCTCATCATTTAGATCATTATGTAAAAGGGAATCTATGGTGAAAATATCCTTCTTTAGTTTCATAATTGTGAGGATGCAAAATTGGTGCAGGACCTAGCTGCCTAGCTTCAGTTGTTATTATTCTTCTACCCAATCAATTGCATAGGCAATTTCCAATGGGAAAACTGTAGAATTCCAAGGCCATTTTCATACAATTCACTGCTCCACAGCTTCCTTACCATCACTGCAGCATATACATGGTTCAACAGCATGAATTTTCATTTCAAGATCTCTACTGTGAGGTCATCGTAATCGTAATGTTTCTCATGTTACTTTCATGGATATGTACAGTTTCCTGCTTTTTTCCACAACAAGCTTCCAATCCAACCTGCATGAAGGCTTTATGTACATGCATTATGCCCCCTTATTAGAAAGCTTCATCAACATCATTATCATAATATTTGCACTAGAAATTAATGGCTATATACTAAACTACTTTGCAACTCAAGGAAATGGTCACATCTTTTGATTACAGGTCAAAGTTTGCTTCTATGTGTGCATTACTAGAAGCTTGGAAACGAAGCGTATCTTGCATACTACAGTGTTCCAATTTTTAGAGATAAAATTGGGAACCTTCAAAGTTGAAGGGTATAGAATAACCGTTTCCAAAACTTTTAGGGTATTTCTACAATCATAATAAAGAGGGGTATTTTAACAAACTGACCATCATCAATCTAGCTGCAGAAATCATACTTTAACTGCATAGAAATTATAAACTTTGCATTGCATCATAATTTACTAGCTGCCCGAAGAAGCCTGTAACATTCGTGGAATTTGTGGCATGTTTGAACAGGTGCTAACGGCTGTTGGAAGCATGAAATGGAAATGCTGGAAGGAACAGAGTAATTGCATTCCCTTATTTGCAACCTCTATGCACTGCCATGTTTTTTGTACAGTATGGAAAAATGTCTCCGAGATGAGTTCTTCCCTAAACATTGTGTCATATCCAATGTTCTGTTTGTCACTTTGTTTAGGGCAGAAGTGACAAAGGTATGTCACAGCCCAATACGAGGAAAGACATCATAATTTATAATATCAGAGTTTTTACATCATTATTTGATCCGAAATTTATTCAACGCTTATTGTTCCTTTTGGTGTTGGGTCAATTTCGATCTTATCAATGTGGTAACGCACACTACTACCATTGCTCAAGCACTTTGTGAATTGTATGTGATTAGTTCCAAGCAGACAACTGCCGATTGCGCTTTATTAGCCAAAATGGATGGCTATTAAATGGCGTAATGTTTCTTAATTATCTAAACCTCTCTAAAAATGTTATCGTTGAGCTGTTCTAGCTCAGGTCTTTTGCACCTAGACATATAAACCATATAAGAGTGATTGGGAACTCTCAAACCCAGACTTTATGATGTGGCAGTTTCCAGATTATTACTGACAATCTTAACACAAGAAAGAGACTGATAAAGTTGATCGTGCTCTACAACAGACTAATATGGGCAAGAAGAAAGAGAGAGAGACTGATAAACCTGTTGCATATAAAGTTTTCTGGACTTGATTTCTGATTTCTTTGGAAATCAGCTTTGTGAATGCAACAAGTCATTCCAGCTAAATAATTGTAGTCATTAAAACCAATCGCCTCATCCAGCCAGCTAAATAGCTCATAATAAACCAGCGACCTATGCATGGATTTATCCTCCCTACTCTTAGGATGTTGGCCAGGATATGTACTTGATAGAAATACATTACATTCATGCAAAACACACCAAAATGCCAGAATTTTCTTGACACCATGTACCTGATACATAGATTCATCCCAATCTTAAGCATAAAGAAGAGAATCTTGAGTCTTGCTACAAGAGAATGGACAACATAAGTAAAGATATTTTTAATTGCCCAGGGCAGAGCATATATATATATGGCAGTAAGATGGTTTATTAATTTATTTTCATGCTGAAAGAAAGGCAGAGTTCAGCATAGAGTAAAGACTAGACACAATTCTGAGAGCTTTAAAATTTTTTTATTTCTATCTTATGAGCCATGCCATTCTGATAACGGGATTGTCTCCAAATGCATTGTGCTCAAACTCATGTCTGTGTATCGACCACCTTTGGCACACTGGCTATGGAAAACAGCTTCTATATCTTCAAGGTCTTGCTTAGAGAGTTTCACATCAAAACAGCCCACGTTCTCCTCCAAGTTGTTCTTCTTTGTTGTGCCTGGGATAGGAGCGACATCGTCTCCTTGATGTTGCACCCATGCCAAGGCAAGCTGGCCTGGTGTGCATTTAAGTCTGGAAGACATCTCATTCAGCTTCGCAAACAACTCCTTGTTATGTTCCAGGTTATCAGAAGTAAATCTCGGTTGCGATGTCTAGACAACACACATGAAGATAAATTTTAGCCAAATGCAATGACTCCATTTCAATTTTTCTTCGTTTGAAGTGTTGTGGTCACTAACCTTCCTCATATCATTGTCGGTTAAATTTTCTACGATCTTTGATCCTACTGAGAAAAACCCTCGTCCCAGTGGACTAAAAGGCACGATACCAATCCCAAGCTCTCTGCAGTTAAGAGGAGCAAGACACTAAAATCATTAAAAGAAAACTCTGAAAGCCCTAAAAAGCATGGATCAAAGACTAGAATCATACATTAAAGGCATAATACTTTTGAAGGACTAGTTGTGCTCAAAATAGAGGGACATGTTTTTTTTAATTATACAAGGAATATTAGCAACATTTTAGGGTTTCTTGATTTTGTTTTACCTTAAGCTACATCTTCTCTCCCTGATTTTCGAATCACTATGAGCTTATGTTAGTGGTAAGCCAAACTATAAGGTAAAGAAACTCTTATACCAACTCAAGTTTGAATCTCACTATAGTTATGCTCTATGTTTTAACTAGATGCCACTGGCAAGAATCAAGGTAGCAAAGTAAGAGTGAGAAGAGCTTTATTTAGACGTCAGCAAGATTGTTAGTAGAGCAGAGAAATGATAGATGAGTATGCAACCAATGTCTATAACTAGAGGGCAAACGCTGACCTGGTCTGGTACTATGACCTAAATACGAAGATAAAATTCCTCTTGAGTAAAAGGAATTCTGTGTGACACACGTTGATGTTACATAGATCTTGATTCCAGCCTTATTTGCATCTCAAAACCTAGCAAACTCTAAAACACAAGCCAGACCACTTGAATCTCACAGTAGGGGGTCCTAACTTTCACCACAAACTCTCTGCAATCACTTTTGTGCATTTAAAATCCACTTAAACGAACCTAAATCACACATCAAAAACCAAGAATCTCGAACAAGCTGTAATCAAACCAATAAAAACACCAGAAAAATGTGAAGAATAGAACCTGCAAGTTGGAATGATTTCATGCTCCGAATCACGGGTCCACAGTGACCACTCCAATTGAACAGCAGTGATGGGATGGACCGCATGAGCTCTTCGGATTGTCGAAGCTGAAGCCTCAGAGAGGCCCAAGTACTTGACTTTACCTTCTTCAACAAGCTTTTTCATCTCTCCAATCTCAAAAATAATATTCGAAACAACAAAAATGAGTAATTTTGCAACACCAATTTATCTTTCCTTGATTTCGGAAAGGAATTCCTTCAAAAACTACTTACTGTAACCTCAATGGGCACACGAGTATCTATACGATGGACATAATATAAATCGATGTAATCCACATCTAATCTCTTCAAGCTTGCTAAGCAGCATGCACGCACATAACTTGGGTCTCCCCGGAAAGCACGTTTCCCATCTTCAAAAGATATGCCAAACTTGGTGGCCAGCTGAACCTTATGTCGAATGCCTTTCAAAGCCTACCACAATACCACTTGATCAAATTGTATTCAGAAAATTCATGGTACTATAACATAATGATGAAAACTTGGAGAGATTCTCTTTGCTTCAAAGTATTTCAATCCCCCCCAATCAGAATCCCACATGACATCTCTTATTTGAGAAATCTCAAGTTCTCGATAAGCATCTCTATTCAAATGATTTCAATACTCTGCAAAAACCTGGGAAAGATCCTCTATTCAAGTGACTCCCTTACTCAGCAAGAACCTGGAGAGGTTCTCTAGTCAAGTGATTCTGATATGCTGAGGAAACCTTGGTGAGATTCTCTAGACAAGTGATTCTGATATGCCGAGAAAAGCTTGGAGGGATTCTCTCTTGAAACACGGATCTTGCTCCTCAGCAACAACATTGGACAGATTTTCTATTGAAATGAGGATCTTGATCCTCTGTCAGATAGAGGATCTCAATTTTACATTCTCCTTTCGAATCAATCTTGATTGCCAAAACCCATGCATGATCAAAGAAAATCAGCTAAAACTCATGAATGATCTCAAATTTATGCCTTTTCTTGTTTTGGCCTTTGCAGAGTTCCTGGTTTGGGTTTTGGCCTGTCCAAAAGCAGGAAGAAAATCATAGGGAAACAGATGAATGTAGAGAGAAGAGAAGGGAAGTGTGATGAGATGAATTAGAGAGAAGAAAATCGTGCAAAAGAGAGAATAACAATGAAAGCCACGGGAATGGATGAACTATACCGATTTTTGGGAAATTAGGATCAGGCACTCGTAAGAAACTTGGAACGTATCATGGGCGAAACGATGAGATGTTTGAACAGATGAAAAGGGCGGAAACACCCAAAAGAACAGCCAGGAATAGACGAAAGAATTAGGGTTAGGGCATTTCCTCAAGCACATCAGGATGAAAGAATGGAGATCAAGGAAGCTCCGGTTACCTTTCCCAGAAGGATTTCATTGGTGTGAGGGCCATAGGCATCGGAGGTGTCGAGGAAGGTGACGTTCAAGTCATTCACAGCGTAGCGGATGAGATCGATCATCTCTTCCTCGGGCTTGGGGGGGCCATAGCTGAAAGACATGCCCATACATCCGAGGCCTTGGGCGGAGACCTCCAAGCCCTGGGATCCAAGCCTGATGCGAGGGATCGCAGTCACCATCGCGGCTCACAAGGGCGATGCTCACAAGGGCGATGGCGATGGCGAAGCTTGAAGGGCGATGGCGATGGCGAAGCTTGATGGGCGATGGCGATGGCGAAGCTTGAAGGGCGATGGCGATGGCGAAGCTTGATGGGCGATGCTTGATGGGCGATGGCGATGGCGATGCTTGATGGGCGATGGCGATGGCGATGCTTGATGGGCAATGGCGATGGCGAAGCTTGATGGGCGATGCTTGATGGGCAAAGCTTGATGGGCGATGGCGATGGCGATGGCGAGCTCGAGCTCTCTCCTTATCTCTGCGACATGAGATTCCAAGTGTTTACTTTGACACAGAAAACACAGTCAACAAAAACCATTTAGGGTTTCGGTTTAGGGTTTAGGGTTTAGGGTTTAGGGTTT
>JBBBWG010033108.1:5644-15851 GCA_037176905.1 Azolla pinnata
CATGGTGCACATGTTATTGGTCCATTAAAGTGAATAATGTGGATTTGAGATATCCAGCCTTATCCGGATGTAACTAAAATTGTGAATCACTAAAATGAATATCAGAACTTTAGAATCTTTCTTGTGCAAGAAACAACTGAAATGATAGGTAAAAGTGTATGAAAACTCACTTGAATCCCGTAGCTCTCTCTTAAACTTAATGTTTCTCTCACGTAGAAGGGAACTTTACCTACTTTGAAAGTAAAGTAACGCACCACTGAAGGGAGAGGATCTAATGTTGAATTAACGTTGACAGATTAGTAGACAGGGGTGTACAAGACTGGGCAACAGTTGAAACTCTAACTTAACATATTGTTACTTAGAAGCCTTTACGAAAACAAGCTCTGCTCAAAGTGTTATGTCGATGCTAAAAGAAGAAGTTTGTGTGCACAGATACTTCCTTGGGGCCAGGAGCTTACAACAGAGTCATTGCAATTTTTTTCTCCCCTCGTCATCTGGACAAAACCTGAGTCAAGATATGCTATACATGAGAAACTCTTCCCAGCGTTTAAAGATTATCTCCAGGTATGGTGAGTAATATGACTAGGGCAATTTATGACAGTGAATGCAAAGAGTGTATTCTAACTGATGCACTTTGGAAAATGCATTATTTAGTTGATTTATTTTTAAATGTAGTATTAATACCACATTTAGATCATAATAATACCGGTCATTGTAGGGCTTCATTCTTTGCGTACTAAATTTTTAATAAGTCTTTTCACAAGTTTCTAATGGTAAACATAACATATATTTGGCGTTGAGAAGATCCTCTGTCATTTTCGTCGGAATATAAAAATTTCTTTGTTTGCATATCAATTTATGACACTATTATATATAACATTTAGCTTTTTTCAATTCTGTAAATTTCTCCTATTATCTTACTGGAAAGCGTGACATATATCAAAACTTTAGAACAATAGATTCGGGGATGAATAAGGACTGGCAAAAGTAGGTATTATAGCAAAATCCCTGTGATATAGGGATTGTTGTGAAATAATCCCCATTCCTTAATTTCAATGAAGTGCTAGCTTCTGGATAAAGTTGTGACAAACTCTTGCTAGATCATTTCATAAATTTTCATCGTAGGTACCTGGGCAAGAGGATTTCTTGGGAACATTGGTATAATTTCAGGAATAGGAACATTGCCTCTGAAACAGGAACTTGTGGTAATGATGATTAATCTGTATCAGCCATCAGAGGCTATACCTTTTTTCCAATACGCAGGGAATCTTGGAAGGCATATATTATTAGCTACTGCAAGAGATAATTTGTACCAAATAGACAATGGAAACAATATGGTATTAATCAAAGCTTTTTAGATAAGTTCTGGAGGAGCTATGGGAGTCCGAATTTCCATATAAAATTATAGCATTTAGATGGCTTCTGGTACATGGTGCATTACCGATGGTAAAATGGGTTAAGAGTTGGGATGTGGAGAAGTGGAAGAGATGCAGGCTAGAAATTGAGCATCAATGGCATGCTCTATGGGATTGTGTTGTTGCTCAACAGGCCGGGAAAAGAATTTAAAGATTGATTGCCCATGTAAATGTGAAGGCATGTTTGACTTGGGGAGGAGCAATTTGGCGAATAGTGGATGGTGTAATGACCTTGTATGAAGGCAGCAGCATTACTTCTTGTTATACACTTGATAGGGGAAAGGTAGAATCTCAGTTGTTGGGTAACTTGCAAGTCCAAGAAGAAGAAAAGGTCCATTTAAGATGCGACTTTGTAGTTTGCAATCACATTGTGGGGATTCTGCAGATCTAGATGCATTTACGATGTGAATTTGTAGTTTGCAATCACATCGTGGGGATTCAAGACAAACAAGAACTTGCAGTTATGGGATTAAAGGCCATATGGAATGATATTGCTGCACACTTTGAAAGGGGAGTGGAATTACATTCAAGGAACTTTAGAACGATGTAGGAAGCAAAGGAGTACTTTCCAAAGCACTTGGGACTAACTTTCTTATTTCCACCACCGATTGACTACATGAACAATTATATGATAGTCACTATGGAAATTAAAGTAAGTAAATTATAGAGGCAGCTGGTTTCAAATATCAATCTGATGACTCTGATGGTAAACTTGCTTGTATCTTTTGTGTTTTATTAGTACAAAGTTGTATCTTGTTAATACGCACACACACATATGATCTCGAACTGAGCATGGAGAACTATTCTAGTCCAATTCCTATAATCGTTTTTGTTGGCCCATCAAATAATAGAGAATGGTTTTTAAACTAAGGTATTACATGCTATGGATTTTGCTTATCAACTTGGAAAGGTACAAATAAAAATTCCTTTCCTAGACTAATTGACTTTGAGCAAATGAGGATCTTGTGTTACACACCTGTTAACTTGAAAGGGTACAAAAAGAATTACTTTTACTAACTTGGAAGGCCACCCAAACAATGTCCACATTGATGTTCCTAACAACCATGGTTTTCATGAAATTATATGTAAATTCACTAAATTGAGCTTTTATATAAACTGTAATTTAAACCTAGTCCAATAATAAACCCAAACTGCTTCCAAGATCTAGCTGAGCTGAACTTTTGTTGTTGGAAGGCTTGGTTGAAACTAATGGACAATGCTGAAGGCACATCAGATCCAGAAGAAATAGTGAGAAATCGCCGGGCGCAGCATCGCTATCTACTGTGGCGTGCAACAAAGGTCAATTTATGTGAATTGCAAAAAGTTGTTTCATTGTGTCTTATTTGTATGGGGTCAAATAGTTGCGAAAAAGAAATCGTTTTGTTGTGAAAAATAGGATCCTGGTCGTCCGCTTTTGCGCAAGTTGTTCGGAGATGATTGGTCTGAGGTAAATTCTGCTAGTATACAAAGCTATTTGTGATCCATTATTAAATAAACGAACTTTATGTGTCAAGCATCTTCGGCTGTATATTTGTCTTAAAGACTGAACCACCATGAATGGATGATAATTTTTTCATGCTTTTGGGGATATTTTGCATTATCGAGCAATAGATAATTACTATTAGTGTGACAACGTACAAATATAGTTTTTCATCTATAATGTTTGCATTTTGTAAATGTTTTGGACTGAACCATTATGGAGGTTTTTTGCCAGATGTATATAAACGAATTTCTATTCAATGGCGTGTCAACTTTGGGGAGGGAGAGCTTCTTAGATTACTTTCCAGAGTACAGGGGTGCCGATGGAGGAATAGATAGGAAACGCAGTATAATTGGAAAATCATTTCCGCATCGTCCATGGGATAAGCATGGCAGTTTTGTCTCTGAGAGCAGGAATCACATTGCGAAGCCTTTGTAAAATAAATGTGGATACTACGAATTAACTGCAACAACAGTGGCATTTGGAGCCGTTAATTGAGAGTTGCCTCGGGGGTGATTTATGAGGTGATGGCACTAAAAGCTAATCATGAATCATGATCATATTTTAGTGATACAAAAAGTCTATATGTACAATACCATGTCAATACTTAATAGTGGTAAGGAAATAAAACTTTTTATCGATTTGCAAAGCTTATAGATGAAGAGCTTGAAGTATTTAGGTAAGGTTCCGAGAGGAATTGTCGGAATTTTGGAGAGCTTGAAGTATGTAGGTAAAGGTTCCGAGAGGAATTGTCAGAATTTTGGTTCCTGTGGTGTGCAATTACGATCTCATTACTGATTTGCTGCTCCACTTTTAGTACTTGTTTTCGATCCTTGGAATCAAACATAACTAACTACGCTCCCTGAAATGGTTGCTTGCTCCCATGTATTGTTTTCATGCTAGTATGGTATGCCTTGTATGCAGGACTGAAGGCGATGCTTTTGTGTGCCGTAATTTGCTGATAGATCTTCCATTCACTGTCAGAATTTTAACCAAAGAGATCTGGTCAGGGTCTTCCATTCTTTGTCAGAATTTCAGAAATGGAGGTCAGGTTAGGATCTTCCATTCTCTGTCAGAATTTTAACAATAGAGATCAGGTTAGGATCTTCCATTCTCTGTCAGAATTTTTAACAATAGAGATCAGGTTAGCTCTTCATTCTGGAGAGACAACGGCTATACATATAGCCCACCACGTGCTGCAGCCCCAATGTGTATACACTGTTTGGTGAACTCATCGTCTTCACGGACAATGGTGGGCGATGATACGAAATGACTAGAGAAGAGAGCTCTCCTCAGAAACCCTATTTCTCTGTGTTTCTTCTTGCTAGTCGACAGGAGAGAGAGCCGAGTAAGGGAAAGAAAGCTCAATTGTTCAGGTGGAAGAAGCGGGAAGAAGAAGAAACTTAGAAAGCTCGATCAGAGAAGCGATGGCTATGGCCAAAGCCCAGTCGAGTTTCATGTCCAGCCAAGCTCTTCTCATCCTGCTTCTTGTTCTTCTTCTGGGTAAATAAACTCTTCTTCTTAGCTCTCTGTCTCCGCAGATATGGAACCCTCTACTTGCTAACGCTTTGCTTCCACGCCACGCAGTCTGGCAAACAGCATCAGTATGTTGTGGAAGAGAAAGGACTCTGGCTATGGTGAAACCTGATGGGGTGAGATCGGATCGCACCGAATCCATCAGGGCTCTCATCCTCTCTTCTGGCTTCCTCATATCGCGAGAGAAAACTGTGGTTCTCGATGTCAAGACTGCCGAGACATTCTACTCTGAGCATATGGAGAAGCCATTCTTTCAAGAGCTTATCGGATTCATGACGAGGTAAAAAAAAACGGAAACTTCTTCTGCTTCTTCATATTTCAACATCTTCATCTTTCTTTATCCAGCTTAGTGATGTGTGTGCTATTTTGGTGTAGAATTATCTATATATTGTTGAATGCGCTCATGTATTGCAGCATGAGCTCTTCACGTAATTGAGCTTAACCTAGAGATATGCTGGGGATTTTGCCTGAAAACTTTAGGTAGTTCTCTTTTACTCTGTTGTTCAGATTCATGGACATTATTGCAATGAAAACATGTGATAAAAGGTTTAGGATTTCAGTGTTTTTGACAGATCTTCGAGTTTAACTTCAAGCGGTTGATACAGTTTTGTTACATGTTACACTTGTTGAAGATTTTCTATTGTAAACTGCTTGCATTTTCCAAAATCTGGAAATGTTTACACATTTTAATTAAGCTGCAATGAAGGAACAGCATTCATGGGAATGCATCACAGCACATCATGTTCTCTGCATTTTAATTAAACCCTAAACCCTAAACCCTAAATCCTAAACCCTATCACATCAAAAGTAGGGGTACTTATCATGTAGAACTATCAAAACTAGGAAAACTGTAGAAAATCTAAAGCCTTTATGGATGCAGTGGTCCTATAGTGGCAATGATACTTGAGCACGACGATGCAGTAGCAAAATGGCGGTCGTTGATTGGGCCTACTGATCCTGCGAGGGCACGGCACAACCATCCCAAGAGGTATGCTGTTCTATTTACTCTCGTTCTCGAACGGGAGAAGTTTCCCTTAGGTCTTTCCCCTGATCTTTCCTTAAATCTTTCGCATAGTATACGAGCTTTGTTTGGATCGAGCGTCACTCGGAATTGTGTCCATGGATCCGACTCTGTTCTGACAGCTGAACGAGAGCTCGGAATCTTGTTCAATGACGACCCACCAACAGGTGCTCCTCCCGTCCCCTGCTGCTCATCTCCTGAATGAAATGTTTTTTCCCCGAATTGGGCATTCATTTGGGATCCGTAAGTGGCAAATTGTTTAGGCATGTCATTCTGCAAAAGTTCAGAAAAGCTTTGGCATTGTTGGTAAAAACATATGTTGTCCTCATGATTAGGGGCGATGCATCCTGACCACGTGATCGTAGAGAGAAACACAGGCAGGCAAGCAAAGGGGGATGATGACGATGAGCGCATGGTGAATCATGATGAGCTGTGATTTAGCATCTTCTCATCAACAAAAGCTCAAATCTCGACATGAACGTTTCATATGTGCAAACCAACACATTCCGACGCTCAGCCTTCTCATTTCCTAAACACAGCATGGTGATGATGAGCGCATGGTGAATCATATGATGAGCTGTGATTTAGCATCTTCTTATCAACAAGCTCAAAACTTAACATGAACGTTTCATATGCACCAACGTTCAACTCTGAAACTTCTTATGGGTTCAGTGTGTATATATCTCAACTCATCAATTCATATGACTTTGGAGTTAGTATCACCCTTATTGAGCTCATTGTTAGATGATTAGAGGTTTTACATACATTTGATTGCGACCGAGCACTGGTTTATAAAGCATAGACATGATATGATGTAAACAGATATGATATGGCGCATACAATCTCAGGATTGACTTAATAGAATGGACGTTTTCCAGCACAAGTAATCCATATAATTTCAGCTAAAATAATTCTATGGGGAAAATAATCGTAGCCACAGGAAAACACTTGATGGACGTTTTTTTCATTACGTACATACAACTTATCTTGGGAACTTCAACTAACACCATCTATATTCAGAAAAAAAAATCATGCCCACAGGAAAATACTTTAATATAATTAAAAGATGTCAAATGGCACACATTCGATAGGGACAAATTAGTTTACAAAACCGAAAAAGTAGTTGATTCTTATGTTCGGACTGAGAAACACTCGATCTACTATTCTCTAATGTTAAGGAGTTAACACATTCAAAATCCTGAATTGAGATAAGTAATTCATTCTACTGTACACGGCTAACATGATTCTGTGAGCAGAATTAGTTCATTCAATCATCAGGAGAGATGATTGCCTGTGATCACAGAGAAGTGGACACATTTATGCACGTTCACCACGAATCCTTCTTGCAAGCTGGATATCCTTTGGCATAATTGTGACCCTTTTAGCATGGATGGCACACAAATTAGTGTCTTCAAACAATCCAACAAGATATGCCTCTGCTGCCTCTTGTAGAGCAAGCACCGCATGGCTCTGGAAACGAAGATCAGTCTGCAAAATCGAACATCCAAAGTAACTGTGATTTAGAATAGAAGTACACAAGAAGATCAAACAATGTTTTATCCATGAGAATCGTGTCCAAGAATAAAAATAGTTTATTGTGAATTGAACTCAAGAAAAAAAACAACAATGTCAGTCTCATCCGGATATATTGATTTCCTTGTTCTAAAACTATAATATCATTCAGACAAATATTTCAAAAGCACAATACATTGTGCCCCGGAAGACAATTATGGAAAAGCTTTGATTTCTTGTGTCTCTCTTAAAAAAGATTTTTAGAACGACATTCCATTGAGATATGTTTTATATCATTTGCACCTAAGTTTGAAATGTGTTTCTCTTAAATACTCAAAATCATTGCTATGATGTAGTTCTCCGTGCAACACACGTAAAGTTAATATAAGAAAAATGAGAGCAAGAAACCATGAAAGTACCTTGAAATCTTGAGCTATCTCACGCACCAGCCTCTGGAAAGGAAGCTTGCGAATTAACAGCTCTGTGCTTTTCTGATACTTACGAATCTCTCTGAAAATCACATAAATCAACATTTGAGAGAGGGACAACAAACAAATAAACGCCAAAATAAACAGCTTTTCTACAATGAAAAACGCATGTATACCTCAAGGCAACAGTTCCAGGCCTGTATCTGTGTGGCTTCTTCACACCACCAGTAGTCGGGGCAGATTTGCGTGCAGCCTGCAATCAACGTCACGTTTATAGACAAATAATTTGTCAATTCGAATTAACAGGCACTCCATAAGCAATACATGTGCAAAACATGAAGCAAAGATGTGCTTATTCTACGCATCAGCTGTATCAATACCAGACACTTAAAGATCGTGGCAGCAAAAGCATACCTTGGTTGCAAGCTGCTTCCTGGGAGCCTTTCCACCAGTGGACTTGCGAGCAGTTTGCTTGGTACGAGCCATTTGAGTGAAGGATGAGAGACGACAACGATCTGAGATCAATAGAAAAGGAGAAGTTAGTAGACATACGATCACAACCGAGGATAAGGAAGACGAAGCACAGGAGCGGATGGGAGAGAGAAAGAAAGAAAGAAAGACACGGAGGAAAACAAACATACCTGTTCATACAAGAAAGCATCAACAACGACGGATACAGAAACATAAGAACATGGAAAGGTGCATGCAGGGAACAGAAGATGAGAGGCTAAGGCCAGAATGTGTTGATGATGGAGGGGATAGCAGGAAACACAAAACAAGGAAACGGCAGAGCAGACATACCTTGGAAACGCGAGCGCAGACGCAGACGAAGAAGAGGTCCCGAAAGGAAAAGTGAGCAAAATCTTTGCGGAAGCAAATGTCCGTTCGAATTTATAGGCAGACAGCGGATCAATCGCTGCCGTCGAAGTGTAGGGGTCAATCCTCGAAATCGACGGCTGTAAGGTGGTCTATAATTGTAGCCCTCCGATGTCTCAAATCGACGGTTGTGGGGGCCCTGAAAGAAACACAAAATCCGCGCCCTCTCTTCTCATTGGCTATCGCTTAAGAAGCAAAAGAAGAAGAAGAAGAAGAAGAAGAAGGGGCCTTATTTTGGGGCATGTGCTCTCTTTTGGAGCTTCTTCTTTTTCTTCTTCAAACCTTCGATCGTTGATTTTAGTTTTCAGATCGGCGAGTTAGTGCACGAAATTCTCTTACTAGTTCACATATTAGACATCGCATATACATATTCGAGGGTGATGCATGACGATCATTGTATCTATTCCATCTAGTATCTGTTTTCACTCCATAATGTAACGATTGTTCAGGTTATCTGTGTTGCTATCGATATGATCAAACTTTACAAAAGGTGATTGCCACGAGGAAAATGCGTTTAATGCTGCCATGAGGGCAAGATTGACTGTGTCCATAATCAACATTCTTAAGGTGAGATCACGATCTCGTGTGGAATCCTCTGAAGGTTAGATCATGTTGATTTGTATCCAGAACCCTCCTCATATTTTCGTACCCATATCCACAACAATAAGGCATTTCAACTGTCTGTGACAACAGAAGAAGAAGAAGAGCATGATCAGTAGAAAAAAGCAAAAGAAGTAGAATTTTCTTGCTATTTGACGTCACTAACTAGAATACGGCCAGCCTTTAAAGACTTGATCTACACCGACAAATTGTCAAGTCAATGAGAACAAGTTGTATAAGATCTGTAAGTGAGATGAGGATAATGTTGCCTTGTGGAGGGAGTTGATGCGAGATGATGTATTGGCTCCACGACTATCTTCTTAGCAAGCAACCATTATGAAAAGAAAACACAACTCTTACACTAGTATGGTTTCAAGCTACAATTATTCGATTCATGAGTTGCGTTGTAATAACCTCCAAGGGTTGGATCCGAATCATGTCATTCGTAAACACAAATATTATGGGAAAATTGATCCAATCATTATAGCATTCAACAATTCAAGTTGTCACAATCCACCTTCTCAGATCAAACCTAACAAAATCGCGCAGAGTATTCATACGCCGCCTCAACATATCCATTCCGATGATCATCCGACAGTTGATCGGATGTCATGACATTCTCAGTACAACAGGTAGACGTTGGATGCGGATCGAATCCGACGGTGGAGGATGGGAAGTCGCACACGACCGTTGGATGGAGCACCATCCATTTGACACTGGAGATGGCAAAAGTACACAACCGTGTATGTATGTATGTATGTATGTATGTGTGTGTGGATATAGTCACGGAGGAGCTACATGCATACATACATATGCGTGCATGCATGCCTACACACGCACACACGCACAAATACATACATACATACATATACATGGATGCATATACATACGTACATGCATTTACATGGATGCATATACATGCGTACATGGAACACATGCCTACACGCATGCAATACATACACGCACCCGCACACATACCCACACACACATGCACATACGCATACATACATAAACAGACGGTGTACTTGTAATACGGCTCAACTCGGTGCATGTGTTCCTCTTTATGTCAAATAGGATGTATGTATGTGTGCATGTGTGCGTCATGGGCATGCATGTGATAGATCGTGGATTGTGGTGATGAAGATGTGGATGATGGTGATGGCGGTGATGATGATGGTGGTGGCGGTGATGATGATGGTGGTGTGATGATGATGATGGTGGTGGTGGTGATGGTGATGGTGCCGGCGATGATGATGATGGTGTGATGATGATGATGGTGGTGATGATGATGATGGTGGTGATGATGGTGGTGATGGTGATGGTGCCGGCAATGATGATG
>JBBBWG010033108.1:15951-40425 GCA_037176905.1 Azolla pinnata
TGATGATGATGATGGTGGTGATGATGATGATGGTGGTGATGATGGTGGTGATGGTGATGGTGCCGGCAATGATGATGATGGTGCTTTGATGATGATGATGGTGGTGATGATGATGATGGTGGTGATGATGGTGGTGATGGTGATGGTGCCGGCAATGATGATGATGGTGGTTTGATGATGATGATGGTGGTAGTGGTGCCGGCGCTGATGATGATGGTGGTGATGGTGGTGGAGGCGATGATTGTTAGAGGGGCATACGAATACGGCCCGGTATACGCGTACGTCCGTACATCTGAATCCGTATCCGTATCCGTATCTCCTGCATCTACGGCCTTGATCTCATGAGTCATGGGACAGAGGATCGACGACCACTTTTCCTTTCTTTCTCTCGCCTGTGACGCGAGATCACAAGTTCTCCATGTCCCATCTGCAGATGACAGGCATCAGATCGGTCTGCAGAGATCGGAGGCGAGCTTCCATGCCTCTGATCTGTGCGCGTATATATGTACAAGCAAAGCTTCTGTTTCTTCTGCTTCTTCTGCTTCAGGCTTTCCCCGAGGAATATGGTGGGGAGGTTCCATGGTGAGAGCCCCTTGCTGCGAGAAGTCCATGGGCCTCAAGAAGGGCCCCTGGACCCCTGACGAGGACGAGAAGCTTCTTTCTTACATCAAACGCCATGGCCATGGAAGCTGGAGGTCCCTCCCCAAGCAAGCTGGTAGCGTTCACGCGCGGTTTTGTTTATATATGTAGCACCGGCCCTCTTCTTTGTCAGTATGAAAACCTGATTGTGGAGACGACGCGTAGCTCCTTTCCCTCTCAATTGATTTCATCGGATCATGGATTCTGCATTTGCAAGTGTTTCGATCCGATGACCGATCTTTGTTCAGACTGTGTGCCTTTATACGATCCGTTGATTTGCTTGCAATCTATTCCAGGGCTTCTCCGATGCGGGAAGAGCTGCCGCCTGCGGTGGACAAATTATCTGAGGCCTGACATCAAGCGCGGAAATTTTAGCAGCGAAGAGGAACAGACGATCATATATCTGCATTCGGTATTGGGCAACAGGTGAAGATTCAGAATCCGCATCGTATTACACACCTACAAGCTGTGCGTACATGTGATTGCCTATGCATAGCACACATCAGATACTGTATCTACACACGTGGTTTGCTCTTGATGATCTGCAGGCAGATAAAACCGTCATGGAAATCAATGTTCACTGCAAGCCATTGTTAGGTGCACCTGCATTGCTGCGTAGAATCAAGCTTGTGAATCCATCCTTTTGATTTCCAGGGCATGTCATTCAGTAAGCACTGAGGGGCAATTCCATTGATGATGATGATGATGTGGCATCTGTAAATCCACCGTGTATGTGCACATTGATTCTTTGCCATTTGATGTATACTTAGGATACATGCATATATATGTGGTACATTGATTCTCCGCCATTGAACACTAACTGCACCTTTGACATGCTATGGATTGCATACGAAATGTGGTGCATTTTGTGCATTGATCATGTTCCTCTGTAAAAATGCGGGCTATGTATGTGCACAACAATCTGTAGAATGCATGCACTATTGCATACATTGTCTTTGTAATTGGATCTTCATATGGGTTATCATACATATGTACACAATATATTATTAAATCTTAAAACATGCAGAGCTCCCATATCCGCTGCACTCATATGATTTGTGCAAACAAGGTGGTGGGCAGCAACAGGTAGGTAATCTTCTTTGGCATGCATTCATTGTGTATATATGTGATTGATGAGACACGATCTGTATACTTATATCATGGCATGAACTGTAATCATGGGCCGCCAGATTCCATGAAATGTTAGATTGAACAGGGTCGACAAATTTCAGAGAATGAATGGATTATGGGCATGAGCTCAGGGTTTAGGGTTTAGGGTTTAGGGTTTGTGCTGCTGCTGCTGCTGATGATGATGATGATGTTCTCTTTTCGATCTGCAGGTGGTCATCCATTGCAAGCCACTTGCCAGGCAGAACAGATAATGAGATCAAGAACTATTGGAATACCCACGTGAAGAAGCGGATGCTGCGCATGGGATTGGATCCGATGAATCACAAGCCTTTGGAGCCAGATCAGGGCCATGGCCATATGCTACCATCTCATGATGCTGCGCAGTATGGTGTGTATCATCAGCACCAGGAAGAAGGTAGTACAGTGATCAGATACAGTAGGAATGGTGGGGAAGCAGCTCTTGAGAGAGCTATGACCTTCCCTAGTTCTTACTTGGAGCAGCTCAAGTCATGTGGGCTAGACATTAGTGGGTTTCTGATGCATTATCGCAAGCAATCGATGAGACTGCAACAACAGCAACAACAACAACAGCTATCCATGCCTTTCATCAGCTCCAAGCATACCTCTCCCTTCCTAATGACTGCTTGTGATCCACCACCATATCCAGCATCCTCTAGCTTGCAGTCATCGTCATCTTGTCGGGGGTGGGAATCGAACCAACTACATCAAAGTGGAGGATTGATTGCGAGCATGCCCAACAAGGAAGAAAATGCCCATCTTGCAGCTGGAGGCAGAAACTGTAGAGATTTGGGTTCTGATTACCTCATGCCATTGGTAATGCCTCAACTTGCAGGGTGCTTAGATGTTGAAGCGGAGATGGAAGGGGATTGGGGGCTCCTCTTCTGACGAGCAGAATTAGGGTCATGGGCTACATTCTGAACCAGGTTATGGTAAATCGATAAAAAGCATATTCTTAAAGATTTCAATAAACAAACATTCTAATCAATCATCTTGATTAAACAGTTTCCCTGAACTTTTCAATCAAGCTTCCATGGAAGCTCAGCCAGAAAACACAAGTCACCAGTGTTATATGTAATTCCAACACCTTGTTAGCTTCCGTCTCTCTGGAAATTACACCATTGAATCATTCGAAAGATTACCCACTTGATTGCAGAGAGATAAACCCAACAATTTCCATCTTGAAGTTTAAAAGAATCATTTAGACTTTGATATGATCCAGGATTCATGCAAGCATTCTATCAAAACATTCCAACTTGATGATATCAAATGGGGTTTTCTTTAAAGTAGGGTCTACATTACACAGGAGCGAGAAATTGGTGAGGGCCATAGTCAAGGTACAATTAGGTTAAGCTATTTTCTTTGTTATACTAGCCATGGCATGACTGGTGCAGAAATAAGAAGCAATGGCTTCAATCCTGACAGAAAATCAATCATTCATCATAAGCCAAAAAATCAATCAGATCGATTTCCATGAACGGAGGATTCAAAAGAGCCTCTCAACAGCAGGTTAAAACCCGATCTCAAGGACATGAACCAAGCTTGTGGGTGATCCAAACGGAAGCAAAATATCGGGCTCGCTAAATCTGGAGTCACTAATTAGAGATGCCCCATACTGACATTATAGGAGTGTTGTACCATAGCAGGTATAGGAACTGCGGCGGCGCCTGAAGACTCTCCATGCATCAAGAATCTTTTCGATATATTAACTGATATGGGTTCCTTTACAGCTGCATTGACTACATCTGACGATGCCGCAACTCTTTTTTTATCTTTTGAAGCAATGGGCTCCCTTTCACTGCACATGGTAACTGTTTTAGCAGTAGCTCTTTCATTGGCAACACTGATGCTGCTTTTATCTGACCTAGCAACGCCACTCTTGTCGGCCATAACAAACACAGTATTATCTGCCCTAGCAACCCCACCCTTCCCTGCCAAAACAACCCCATTTGTATTGCCTGTAGAAGCTTCCCTTTTCATTTTTGTACCTGATCCACTTCTATCCATCTCCCGATTCAGTGTATTCTTGGCTTGTGGCAGTCTTCCATCGATCAATTTTTGGCTCTTACTAACACTCCCTGGGTCACTAACATGCTTATTATCTTCATTGATTAGTCTCTGTTTGTGGTCGATAAATTTGGACCCTTGCTCAGTGGAGCCTCTGTTTGTTTTCCCCGACTGCGATCCATCAAGCACAAGTGCATTATTTGACTGCAGAAGAAACTCTCCATGTGTATCTGAGCTTTCTAACTTTGGCTTCAAAGCAGGACGCCGCCGCATTCCTTCTCCATTCTACAATATCATAGGCAAGAAATAATGAATTTTTGTGTCCCTCAAAATGTATTGATCACCTCAACATTTAGACCAAATAACACCCTAAAATGAATGATTCTGCCTAGGTCCCCTCTTCCTCTATAGAATTGCGTCATAAGCCTTCTTACCCATTTATCTATTATATATAAATGGAGACTTCATATTCTAGCGATCATAGATAGATAAATCTATGTTTACTGGTGGTAGGTATTTAGTTAAGAAATGTATGTTTACCGGTGGTATGCAGTTAAGAAACGGGGAAGTGGAAGCCCATTGCAAAATTAACTTACATTAGAAGCTTTTTTCAGCCTCCTTTTCCTATTCCTAGCTCTGCGCAGAGCATGTTTAATGCCAATGTCATCCATCCATCCATCAGGCCAGAGCTCTACAAGCTACAAAAAGAAAAGCACAGTCATGATGTTCATCCCACAGAAGAAAATAGAACTTGACATTCCACATTAAACAGGATACCTCAGCATACAGCTTTCTCAAGTGTGGACCCTTGTTCTCATCCATTCCCTATAGCCAGTTGAGGAGCATTTTATGGAGGAACCAGAAAAGAAAGGGCAATAGATGAACATAGGTTCTCGACTCACACAACCTCAATGTATTGTTCGTATAAGGCACATATTTTATCTTCTGTGGCATGGTCCCAATTATACCGCCCATCTCCATTTGCTTTTGAAGTCCCTGATACCTGAAAGTCTTCTGGCTTGCCAGCATCCTAAAGACAAAACAAACATATTGGTTTAATGCATACTGATCAACATGATCCATCCACAAGCATGCTAGAAGGAAACCATGAGTTACCTGGGCTTGAAGACTTCGAACCCTTGATCCAATCATTTCTATAACCTCCTTTTTTATGCCTTGCAAACGACCTTCTTTCTCTCGGATAGCTGATAGACCCATTTCAATCATTGCTTTCAAATTCCTCTGTATAGACATGGGCCGAAAAATCAAATTCTTACTTAACTAATAAATGATAGCAAACATGTCCAAACAAACAGTCGTTTTTAGATCACTAAGTAATTTTCCAGGAAAGGCACACCTTCAGGGTTTTTACTCGCACCATATGGCCCAAAATACCCATGAGGCGTTCGATCAGCTCATCTGCAATTCTACCTTGCTTTGCCTTTTTGCAGTACCAATATACCAATCACCATCAATGTCAAGAACAACAGTACACCTCAATTGCTTAAAACTTTCATGATAAGGCTATCCATACCGCTAATCTAGCAACTTTGGTAAGCTTTTGCTTTATATCCAGAGGTAAGCGGTTCCTTTTCCCTTGCTCAGGATCCCGGGCAACTAGCGCCGGGGGACACACTGACCAGTTTCATTTCCAAACAAAATAAACATATGAGGAAGGAAAAATAAAGACAGTCAAATATAGATTTACTCACATTCGGCTACTCCCTTTTCCAACTCCAAAAATGCTTTCTCTAAACTCGTCCCTTTAGCATGGGATGGGCTAATTTCTCTTCCCACCGTTGATGGTGACTTCTGTTCCAAAGCAAAGGTAGAAGTTTAGAACATTGACTCCAAAATTTTGATATTGAAAGAAAGCACATCAAAGAACCATCTCTGTAACAACCATGGTCTCTTTGAAACTGTCCTCTTTAGTAACTTTCTGCACAGCTGTTGGTTTACACACTTTCATCGACATGTTTTTGTGCTCCATTGGCAAAGAGTCATTCTCCAACGGTTCATTGATATCCAACAACTTAACTCCTCTCATATTGATACCACTGTCACATAATTGATCAACCGTTGACTTAACTTTCAAGACTCCCAATAGCTCTTTTCCATCTGAGGTTTTCATGGCTGAATCTGATGGCTTGTGACAAATGTTCCCATCATTAGCATCAGAGGGGCGTGACATAGCAGAAGGTGGGCAAATCTTATTTTTTGTTCTCGCTACGCCATTCAATTTTTTCTTGTTATCCTGATTAGACGCTTCATCTAACTTTTTGACATCTTTTTTCCTCTTCTTGTGTACAGCCACAGAGCATGATTCAGGTCTGCAATAATGCTCCCTCTCACTCTCTCTCTCTCTTCTCTCTCTCTCTCTCTCTCTTTCAGAAAATGTTCTTGAGGAGAGACATTTAGAGTTAAATACAGTACCTCTTACTGAGTTGTACAATTAGAAACAGGCACGAGACCGATAGAGATGTTGGCATTACAAAGGGTGTACAGATAAATTACAAAAATTAAGAATATGGCAAAGCATAGATTTCTATTATCTAGCTTGAAATATTGGATGCAATCTACAGAAGTACTATAAGAGCAAAATATTATCCAGTGATTGGACGCAGGGATGCTTGACGTAAGAAAATGAGGACGTTTTACACCAAGCATGAACATTCCTGCTTAGAAAGGAGACATCCCTCAACAAATATGTCCATTGTCAAAACTGGCCTCTCTATGGATGCTAAGAACTTCTAATTCTAATTTTAATTCTCACTTACATGCATGATGAATTGGGTACAAATAAATCAAACCCAAGGTTAATCTTGTGAAACCTCAAAATACAGATAAGACATGCATTGAATACAATATTGAGGCGATGTACTTGCTTCACATAACACTGATAAAACAAGAGAAGCTTATTTATCATGATCACGAATTGATATCTTCTACATGCATTCACAGCCAGGAGAATCAAAAGGACAAAAAACAAGAACATAACATCACTTAACCAATAAACTTATTCCAAGGTGTTAATTTACGCGAAAACTCATTAATTTTGATCAAAATTTCACAAGCTTCATATTTAAAGACTTCTCTTATACACTTCTTTGTTCTTACACATGCATGTAGAGCATAGGTTACAGAATAAACGATGATCGTACTTACTCTTCTTGCAGTGACCCCCTATTTATAAAGAAACCATCATGCTTTAGCTTTGCATTCTCAACTGAAAAGTAATCATTCTGCCAAGAGACATATAATTAGATATGTATTTGAAGATTATACAAATATTCTATACGAAACAAACAGAATACCAAAGGATTTACCAGTTCTGAATCATCTATGAAAGAATCTCTGGTATCATACTTGTCATCATCTAGAAAATCACTTGATCCATCATCACTATTACCTCCCTGAATCAGCCAGAATTCTGAAAAATCAATAACTACAAGCAATCAGAAACTCATTTAGGCATCTTAGTTCACATTGTGACAGACCTGATATAGACGTTCAATTCTTTCAATCATTGAATTGAATCGATTCGGGGGAGGAGGGAGAACATCCTTCTCTTTACCACCCTGAAAAAACATGTACAGAAGAAGTGTTGCTTTCAATCTCATAAAAATATGGTTCCAAAACTCGTTAACCCGTAACCTTAAAAAGATAGAGAAACAGAGTATTTCCAGTGAGGAAACATCTCTTCACTGAACTATAAAATGCACCAAATGCATACTCAACTTATCAGAAACAATTTCTTTCATGTAAAAAACTCCTTCTCTGACCACAGAGGAGTTCCCTCAGTATTCTATAAAACCTCAAAACCCACTGTTGTCTGGAAAAACGTGAAAAAAAAAACTCTCCACAACCACAGAAATTTCTATCCCAGATCATAAAACTCTCAATTAGACAAAAAATACTTTAACGAGGACACACATTCGTTGAATACAGAAAAAACTTGAGAAAAATACGAAGATTCTTCAAGAACAGTAAAGACAATTTCTAAGAAAAGATAACTTGCTCATCCTAAGAGAGCAGAAATGTTGTGCCACTCGAGTAGAAAACAGAAAAACAAGTTCGTGGACACTGTTATACAGTGGAGACCTAACAAAGTCAAATGGGTTTTCTGCTGCAGGAAAGCGATCTCGTCTTTGATCCGAGTCAAAGTTTAAAAACCGAAAATGGAACTCGCAGAGCAGAGCAGAACAGCACAATGTACACACTATACCATACCAAAACAAGCCCAAGAAAAGGTTCTCTCATTCACGATGGGAAACCCTAAACCGAAAATTCTCAAGGACAATGGTAGACGCAATGTGTTCCTAACATGGCGCAAGACCCTGGGAACAGAAACCACAGTAATGCGGTAAAACCCTACTAACAAAAAGCTGCAGCAATGTGGCCAAAGCCCTGGAAAAACAAATGCTTATTGCAACCAAACAGAAATCCCAAACCCGGCAATCAGAAAGCTCTTCTAACAAGACAAAAGCAAAGAAAAAGACGCAGAAACCTTCGCCAAGAGGTCCGGTCTCTTGGGCGGATTATCGGCCTCGGAAGGCGCGAAGCGAGCCTCGAGAGCAGGGTGAGCTCCGAGCGGCGGAAGGAGCGAAGAAGCGGAGGAGCCGTGACGAAGGCGACTGCTCTCCTTCTGGAGCTTCCTCCAGGAAACGAACGTGGTCTCTCCGTCCTTGAGCTCAACATGGAAGCGCTCTGCCCTAGGGAAAGAAGAGGAAGAGGATGAGGGCGATGGCAAGGAAGAAGAGGAAGCAGGAGCAGCAGCAGGAGCAGGAGCAGCAGCAGCCATGGCAGCTCGCTGCGTTCCAGGAATCGAAGCAGAAGAAATCAAATGTCTCTGTGGGCTCTCATCCCCCTCTGCTCTGTGTTTTCTTCTGTCATCAGATTCTCATCTGCAGAGAAACAAATCGCAGTGTTTTTTTATGACATTTTGACAAAGAAGAAGAACTCTTTGCAACAAAACTTGATTGACCTGAATTCTAGGGTTTTTCTGATGCTTCCCATTGATCTGATTCTGGTTTTTTTTTTTATGCTTCCCATTGATCTGATTCTAGGGTTTTTCAATGGTTCCCATTGACCTAATTCTAGGGTTTTCTGATGCTTCCCATTGACTTGATTCTGGGGTTTTTCATGCTTCCCATTGACCTAATTCTGGGGTTTTTTTATGCTGCCGACTTACCTAATTCTTCAAGGGGTTTTCTATTGCTTCCCATCTGCCTGATTCAAGGGTTTTCTGATGCTTCCCATTGGCCTGATTCTAGGGTTGTTTTATGCTTCCCATTGACTTGCTTCCATGGTTTTTCGACATGGTAAAACAAAAATTGTAACTTCATGGTGGCATGTTATTCAGCATCTAGTGGTCTCTTGGCAAAAAAAGTTTGAAGTTTTTCAATTGGAAACCACCCGAATGCAGAAAGGATTGCAACTCTTTGCCAACAAAGGTGATAACATCGTCAAGTTTATTGCAATGGGATGGAAAAGACAATTTGAAGCCAATGTTCTAATAGAATGGCAAAACTAGGTTTGGTAACTATAGAGGATGATATTTTAGAGTCACAAAGGGAGATGGTGGCTTTTCGAACTCCGAGAAGTAGATTTCATATATCTCTTGGATATGGTTAGATTTGGCAGTGAGTATTATAATTGCTTATGATATCATCACCGATTCCACAATTGGCGGTGGAGGAACCGTGAAAAGATTGGCTTTTTGATAACAAGAAATCATAATTTGCAACGACCACTAATGATGTTTACCATAAGGTGGTTGACAATAGAGTTCGGGTACAAAGCAAGGTTTTGGATGTACGACACACTACACATGATCGAAGTCTCATCTTCCTTTCCACACAAAGGTGTTTCTTTGGAGTGCTATGGTGGGTAGGCTGCTTTTTGGCTATTGTTTTTAAAGCAAAGATGCATTTCTAGTGGTAGATTGCGTCTTCTGTACGACGATCAACCGAAGATTCTCGACACAATGTTTATATCTTGCCATGATACTAAAGGTATACAGACAGTTATATCACAGCTGTGGGAGTGATTCATTGCAAATGTTCTGTGACCTTTTCAACGGGTTTTCATTGAAGGCGGCATAGTTTTTTTTACCAGCCTTGGCGTATAAATTTTTGTTTGATTATCGAAGTAGTTTGGGCATGCGGTAGGTATATTTTGGAGCTCGCGGAAACGGTTTTTCTTATTTTTTCTTATTTTGATGGGCTTCCCGGAGCATCTCGACATATACGTAAAGATAAGAGGAAATCTGATTTGACAGTTTTCACAGTTTTCACAGTTGTGCTGTGTGAGAAACTTTGTCCCCGGAAGAGTTAGATTTATTTATATCTGCAGTCTGAAGCAGTTTCTGAGTGTTTTTTTTGAACTGTCACGTTGTTTTAATATGAACGTACATTTGCGAAAAGAAGAAGAAGAAGAAGAAGAAAGAAGAAAGAAGAAAGAAGAAGAAGAAGAAGAAGAAAAGAAGAAGAAGAAGAAGAGCAGAAGCAGCGGAAGACGAAGAAGAGGACGAGGTCGAGGACGAGTCGCAGCTGCAGAGCGAAGGACGGACGACGAAGATGATCATCCCCGTGCGCTGCTTCACCTGTGGCAAGGTGGGCTTTTTTTCGTCCTCCGTCTCTTCTCTTTTTGTCTCAGCACAGAAGCGTGAATCACCGATCACAGTACAGGAGCGCTAGCTGGTTCTGTTTTCCCAGAGGACAACAAACGGACCGGGCTTCTGTACTCTGGTCGTTGCTGTTTCTGGCACCAGTTTGTCACAACTCCTTTCGCGTTTGCCACCAGAAGTTTCTGTTCTTCTAAATTAGGAGCATCGGATTCTCACGTTTGATTAGGGTTTTTAATTCCACAGCACTCTCGCTTAGTATTTCTCATTTTGAGTTACGTCTTTGGCGTCAGTTTCCGACCTCCATGTAGCCGGGTTTAGTAGCAGAATCTGAGGGTTGCAATATCCGATTTTTCCCATTCTGGGTTCATCCTAGAAGTTCCCATTTTCATGTATGAGAAACTGTACCATTTGTGTGGGCTTATCATGTCCTATAATGCCTTTGTGTTTATCCAAGATGCTATTCTTGGGCTGGATTGATGTTCTTGGCTTCAATGTTGGAAATTTCTCGATCTTTCAAATTTTAACACGAGAACGATATAATTTTTAGGCTCATAGAACCACAGATGGACGTTCTGGTCTAATGTTTTTTGGCATCTTGTTCACGTTTTTAGGGTTTGAGAGACAGATCAGGGATTTTTGGTTCTTAACATTAGAATGATCATGGCCGTCTAGCGTTTCTTGGCATGGTGTTCACTTTTTTAGGGTTTGAGGGACAGATGAGTGATTTTTCGTTCTTAACATTAGAATGTTCATGGACTTCCGTTAAATTCATACTTTGTTTCATCAGGTTATGAGCCTCAGAAGTCATATTTTTCAGGGATTTCCAGATATTGTATTTTAGAGTTCTTTTTAGTAAGGGTTGTGTGAATCGAAGAGTTTTCATTAGACACATTTTTTCTGTTCATTTTGTAGGTGATTGGTAACAAATGGGATACTTATCTTGATCTTCTTCAAGCTGACTACTCTGAAGGGTAAGATTTCTGATGTATTCTCTCGAATTCTCCAATACATACATACATACATACATACATATGTGCGTGTATGTGTGTTCGAATATGTTTGAAGGTTGCATTTCTTAATCACCTTCTTTGGTAATAAAATGGGGAATTTGGAATGAAAACAGAGATGCTCTAGATGCATTAGGACTGGTCCGATATTGCTGCCGAAGGATGCTCATGACTCATGTCGATCTCATCGAAAAACTTCTCCAATACAACAGTAAGAAATCAGACTCTTTCCTTCCGTTTCTTTTCTTTTTCTCCCTTGAAGAAAACTGAAAGCTACTGAGTTTTTTCATGTAATTTAATCAAAGTTATTGCATCTGCTTCTGTTGCAAAGGATCTGACATTATTTTTTATGGTCTCACAGCTCTGGAGAGAAATGAATCGAACCAGTAACCAGTTGCTGCAAACAGAATTCCATGAACATTTCTCAGTACTAAAGACTAGATTGGGTATATACAAGTATAGTGTGTATATGGATGTAGTTTTGGTTTTTGAGGTAACACCACAATCTCTATCAATTTGGATTTCAATGAGTTGAAAGCACAATCAGATTTTAGCAGAGAATTGGGGCATCTGCACATTCCTGCTTTAAAATGATTATTGTAAAACTGATGTCGAAAAACCCCATGGAAAACATGCTATGCTAAGTAAAGTTTATTTGCTGTGAAAGAATTGATATTGTTTTATTTTCATATCACATCATAATCCGCAAATCTACTATGTTCATGTGTAGTGAGTGTGACCTTTTTATTATTTACAAGAGTGAGACTACAACTTCATATTATTGACTAAATTCTAGCGGGCATTAACATCCCTTCAATAGAATTGAATGCTTGAGCAACAAATTTTGGAGCGAAGAAGGCATCCAAATCCAGTCCGATTTTCCTCAATTCTGAGTTTGATGCTCCAATGCAAAAAGCGGAGGGTTGAAATCTTGGTTTGATTCCTCTTACCAATCACACAGTAAGAAAATGTTTTAGACAATACAAAACCTGATTGGTGTAAAGTTGCAGTTGAATTCCAATCTATCAGTGTTTTTAGATGATAATACTCAAAATGTACACGAAAACTGATTGGTGTAAAGTTCCAGTTGAATTCCAATCCATCAGTGTTTTTAGATGATAAAATGTACACGAAAACTGATTGGTTGGAAGCTCCAGTTTGAATCCCAGTGTTGTATTAGACCATAATACTCTACATGTACTTCACTTACTACACAATAATACACTGACTACAAGATCAAAATCATGTTCTCTTGTAACTACAAACAACTTCTTTGCCACCACACGATCATTTATCGTATAACACTCTGATTATACCATTTCTGATTACACCATTTTTGCCTTGGTAGGTAGCATACATTCTGGTTTAGCTGAACTCGCATCAGGTTAAATTGCTTTATAGCATTGTGGGTTAGCACAACACACACTTACACTAGAGTGCATCTCTGATAAAGAAACCTAAATTTTTCTATATACAGAACGAAACGACTCTTGCTTCAATTGAAAGCACATATGGATTCTCTCAAACCCTTGCACTTACTAAGCCTCTTAAATTGGTCCCCAGAGTTGTACACAAATGCCCGAACATCATCAGCAGCACCATGTCGGGGATCACTGGGTGAGCTAGAGCTACTGCTACTGGTCTCCGTTGGGAGGAGAACATTCGGAGCAGAATTATGGAAGAAAGATGGAGGGGTGAAATAAGGCGAGGCACGGAAAGAATCCATCGGATCACTTCCTCCTGAGTTCCAACCCAGTAGCGATTGAAATGAAAGGTGTCTTGAAACACCCAATCTCCTGATAGATGCTGGTGCTACATCATTACACCTCAAATATGCACTGTTTCCAATATATGTTCCATTTCTACTGTAGTTCCCAGTGTCGATAGCACTACTGACACCATGCAAAGGTGCCGCCTCTGCCTGCATCAGTGATGCTTGTTCCGAAGGTGGATGCTCCCCGGCTGATACTTGGTTATTCAATAAAGATGTATGTTCTGATGGTGTAGCATTGTTATCCTTGGTGACGCATTTTTTGCATACCGGACAAAACCCTCGCCAATTCACAAGCCATGCATCTATACACGAACAATGGAATCCTGAACGCCCAAGAAGAACAAAGAAACAACTCCAATCAAATCTCTGGTTAAAAAATCTCCCGATCCTAGAATGCAGATTTTGCTACCTCCTAAGATAATGAATGAAGCATGCAACCGAGGCCAAAACCATACCAATGCATCGTTTAATCAATGCTAGAGGCAAAAAAACACACGCACACATTAGATGCCTAAAGAAACATGTTAGTAATCTGCAATAATGCATACCAGACACACATCGAACACTGAGCAATCTTTATTTACCTTCAAAATAAGAATGCAGAATAGATGGAACCTAAAATCATGCATGCAATCTCCAATGCTCACTTACGGTGATTGCATGGAAGTACCCTGAGACTTGCACCATCGACATAGTCCTCCAAGCAGATGGCACATGCATCAATTGTTTGAATACCATACTCACACTTGTAGGTATAGGTTGGCAAGGCTTTTACGATTTGACAGCTAATTCCTCTGCACTGTTTCGAACCTCTACCATGTGCTTGTCTTCGACTTTGTACAAGAAAGTAGATTGCAAATGCAGCTATCATGCCGAGCAGAAATATAAATGAAGTTACCATCACGAGCCACGAGATGTTCTCATAGGAGGATGGCAATATCCAGCAATCTGGACGAGAGCCATTTGCATGTTGTGCAAGAATTTCTCCGGCTACCTTCGACACAAATACTGCTGGTATTTCAATTCCACTTTTGCTTCCAGCCACTGTCATGACAATATAAAAGTAGTTGGAAACCAAGCAACCCATTAACGTCCTCAGTATAGAAGTACATGCATTCTCTCTCTCTCTCTCTCTCTCTCCACCTGGTGCATGATCTAGAGGGCTATTGACAGAACGGACCAAAGAATTTCATCACTCCAAAATGAGGAAAAAAATTCAAGTGATCCTAGGAGGAAGTTTAACCCCCTGATATGACCTACCCTTCAACAAACTAGCAATTATATTTTTCAGCTTTTCACAAACTTTCAGGTAATATACAATATAATTTACCAGACAACAAACCCTAACCGTCATAAGGTAAAAAAAGTTACTTTGAGAAACTAAAATTAAGCGTGGAAAGCTTACTTGTTACGAGTTGCAGTGATCTACATTGTTAACCATGATATTTAGGGCTTAGAATTTAATGCATCAAAGGAGTTCGAAAGATAAAATTATCACTTAGGAAAATCAGTAGGAAATACTAGTTTGAACCCAAAAATGATCTAAACTTTGAGCTGTCCATATTTTTCATCTTTTCACAAACCTTCAGGCACAAAAATGTCAAATTTACCAAACAAAAGAATCATCATGAGGAATAAAAAAGTTGCATTGAGAAAATAGTCTGAATGAATTATTGAAAACTTACTTGTTAGGCTTAAGCTATATTATATTGTCAGCCACACTGATGATTTAGAATTTAGGGTTAAGACACTAAAACAGCTCCAATCATTTATGATCATTTGTTAACTAGTCATTGACTTAGACAGCCAGGATAGCCATTTTACCACTCCAAACAAATCCAAAAGATAAACTTAGTTTGAACTCACGTATGATCTATCCTGCAATTGCCAATATTTCTCAGCTTCTCACAGCCCTTACGGCGATACAATGTCTACTACAACAAACCAAATGTTGACGAAAACTTACTTATAGGAGTCAGCGGCAACCTATTCTGGGCTTTCGGTTTTGAGTTTTCTAGTAAGTCCCAATGATTTAAATCATTTACCAACCAGCAACTGATCTAGACAACCATTGATACACCAAAGATTTTTATCACTCCAAAAAATCTGTTAGAAAAATTATTGCAAACTCAATTTTCAGCTTTTTTAAAACCTTCAAGCAATATAACGTCCCATCCACGACAAAACCATCCAGTCTTAATCATGGAAATTACTTACTAGTTATGAGTTGGTGGCGACCTATATTGTCGGTCACAATGATTGCATCATATCCTGCATCTTGACCATGTCGAACCTTCATTTCAAACGTGCAGAGACCCCGTGATACAAGAAGAAATCGTAAACTTGCCGTACAGTACTGTGCTTTTATCATTAAGGCCGATGATTTCTCATGCTCACCAATATGATCCAAAGGGATACAGGCATTGAATGGATTCGCCACAGAAAGAAAGCCACAAATTCCAGTGCTTGGTGCCTTGGGGGCTGCCACACACAAGCAGACGTGTATTGAGAGTTAGATACAAACACTAAACATGACTAGAGACTTGTATAAACTGTTAAATACGCATACAGCATGATTCAAAACTTATATGAACTTTAGAGACTTGCATTGACAGTTAGATAGAGGTATTGATATGATTAAAGGCTGCTATATACACATTGATAAATAGCTGTATATATGGACAGCATATAAGGTCATGCCATAATTAATTCATATGACCTGATCATCGGAGACACCCTTCGATTCAACCCATTAGGCATTTGGATTTGTTCTTAGCATCTTTGGATTGACGAAATACGGTAATGCTAGTATCACACCTGGGCAGAGCTTTTCAAATTGATGTATACTAATAAATTCTGCCGCTCATCTTCATTATTTCCATCAACCAATAACATATATGATATGTTGCTGTCAATCTAGCATTCCATGTCTCATCCTCTTCACATCCAGCAATCAGAAAAACATACAAATCGGAATCTCTTTATCGGTCAGGAACATATAAATGTGTACATCCACTAATCTTTCTAGTTAAAACAGAGTAGACATTAGAGACACTACTGCTAAGTAGAAAAAAACGCAGGAAGAAAAAGAAAGCACAAAATCCGAACTTGGAAGTAAAGAGTGTCAAGGAGAACATACCAAAACTTGCATCTGTCGATTGAAATACAATAGAATGGTTATCTTTAGTTAAGGTCACAGCAGACTCGGAAGGCAAAAAGAAGGTACCCATCATGGTAACAAGATGAAGGAGGAGAAGAAGGAGCAGGAGAGAGAGCCCCATTTGTTTGTTTGTTTGTCTGTCTGGTAAATACGCAGAAGAAGCTCTGTACCCCAGGTGAGAAAGATCTGGACAGTTGCAAAACTATGAGTTCGACAAGCACTTCAATCTCGGAGAACCATAGAGCCTAGGTTTAGGAGAGACGTCCATGAACCCTAACCCTAACCCTAACCCTAACCCTAGCTCTAGCTGCCTGTGCTAAAACCCTAGCCGCCATGTGGCTTCGCTGGTAACCCATTTCTGGAAAGCTTTCAAAATTTTGTTCCTCCTGCATGAAAGAGAGAGAGTGATGAAGAGATAGATTCATGTCCCTCTCATTGGATCAGTTTAGGGTTTAGTCTAGGGTTTAGGGTTTAGTGATGAAGAGATAGATTCATGTCCCTCTCATTGGATCAGTTTAGGGTTTAGTGATGAAGAGATAGATTCATGTCCCTATCATTGGATCAGTTTAGGGTTTAGTCCAGGGTTTAGGGTTTAGTGATTAAGAGATAGATTCACGTCCCTCTCATTGGATCAGTTTAGGGTTTAGTCTATGGTTTACGGCTTAGTGATGAAGAGATAGCTTCATGTCCTCTCATTGGACCAGTTTAGGATTTAGTCTATGCATTAGGGTTTAATGATGAAGAGATAAATTCATGTCCCTCTCATTGGATCAGTTTAGGGTTTAGTCTAGGGTTTAGGGTCTAGTGATGAAGAGATAGATTCACGTCTAGAGAGAGATAAATGTGTTTCCTTGCAGACATGGGAGAGTACAACAAAGACACCTCCAACGGAGCTCAGGAACGGTTGGAATACGATTTCCGCATAACCTCACCCACGACTGTTTTTGCCTCCCGACTCTACTTCACCGAGAAGGAGGAGGCATTCCTGGAAGCCTTCGTCTCCCCGAGCGGCGTACTAGCGTTGGATGTCCTCCAACACTCGATCGGAGGCACGCAATCCGAGCTATGTCTGGCACACTCGCTTGCCCCGATCTTAAGGAGGGTATTCGGCATCTCCAACGCAGACATGGGCAGGATCCCGCACAGGTTCCGTGTAGAGTTCAACAGTATTTGCCATGCTAGCATGTCGCCAAATCGCAACAAACAAAAGAAATCTTCCGAGCTGAAGAAGTCGAAGAAGAAGTATGGCTGAGCTGTTTGCTCCCCTCGCAAGATTACATCTCCCCCCCAAATTCTTTTTGTTACATTTGTTTATAGAGATCTCGCCATACGTCACGGTGTATAGATGCTATGGCTGGAACTGTGGCCCTGAACAGTGTATTTGGTGCATTTATCTACTAGTGAAGCATCTTTTTGTTGGGGAAAAAACATGGAACTTCTTAAGAAAGAAGAATGGAGACATTTTGTGCAAGCGTTATTTGAATAAATGATCGGACGGTATGTTATAATTGCATTTCAAGTGATGTGCATATAGACTTATAAAACAAGTGTAGTGTTTATGCAAGTTTTTTTTTCATATAGGCCATTGTTGAAAGTTGGTCATCATTCGAGAATGAAGGCTATCCATCCATCCATCTTTCTGCAAGGCCTTAGGAAGGTGAGCAAAACAGCTCGAGAAATTGTGTTCCATATCCATAAAAATCGATGCGATGACTATCCGAAACCGATTAGTCTACAATCAACGCCATTTCAAATTCTGTCTTTTATTTTTCGATCCAGGTTCATATTACAAATGTTGGACCTTGATTTTGTGGAATTCAATTCAAGGTTTCCTTGATCAATCCAGCGCCAACGTCAAAGAAAGATACATCTAGGCCAGTCAACTGTTTTTGGATGGAAGTACATTAGATTCCTATCAGATGCCCTGTAACATTCTCGTCTCCTGCATGTTATTATATAGGTACTTGGGAACAAGTTCCAACACAAGAAGCTGTTTCAGGTGATTGATGTGAGGTATCTTCATCGTTAGGAGACGTACACTACACTGAAATGTAATTTGAAGGTTGATAAAAATAGATTGTTGCTAGAGCTCTCTGTGGTGGTTGCCAGAATTTCTAGGAGGAGATTGATGTTTCTCATATGGTGGCAGCTGTTTTGATTGATTTCCGTGCAGGGATACAAGGAATCAAAGAATTCTTTGAGACCGAAGTGGAATTGCTCTTTGTTTTTTTCCGAGGCACATACGCAACCTCAACACGATCATCCTCGATAAGCTTGCTTGCATGAGAGAAATTAAGGGGAGAGAAAAAAAAGAGAGAGAGAAGTGGACTTTATTCATGGAAAAAAGCAAGTCGAACAATGAATTTAGTCTATACATCAATGCTGAATTTAAAACAAACACATTGATTGCTGCAGCCCACGTAAAATCTGAACCTTTGTGTAGGTGTCGGTGGTAGATTGCACTTGGAGGAGTGGAGTGGAGTACATAGATCATCGAGATCAAGAGTGTCATCATCGTCGTTGTTGCGCTGCTTTCTTCTTGGGCTTGGGCTGCGGCATGTCGTTAACGGGTGCCGGGGCCGCATCCACCTTCCGATTAGTAGTAGTAATTGTAGTAGTAGTTGTTGTAGTAGTAGTAGTAGTAGAGATGAGAGGTGAAGAGGGCAGTGGCGGTGGGGAGATGGTACTCCATCCTCTGGAGAGAGAGACGGGGGCCCAGGTAAGTGGGGTCGGCTAAGGTAGAAGAGAGAGAGAAATAGAGAGGTAGGGATTATAGAGAGAAAAGTAAAAGGAGGGTAGGGATTATGGAATTAGAGAAACTGAGTTTTGAGGAAGAAGAAGAAAGAAAAGAGGCAGTGTAAGTAATGTATGGTCAAATACAAATAATATATAAATTTGAAAATTTAGCAGGACAATGTCAACAAGATTAACGCCTTGCTTCTACGAATCAAGAGGCCTTTCACACCGATCGGTTTTATTGTGAGCTCGCTAACCATCGAATTAATCAATTTGCCAAGCACTCGATCGCTCGATTAATTAATCAACACGTGCCAAATCAACGCACGCCGGCTTGCCGGCCGACCGATCGGATAATGAGAATCGCCGACTCTGGCTACTCGGATGTAAAGTGAGGATCGGATGCTGGAGATCCGTGCCTCTATATAGGTGTAAGTAATGTATGGTCAAATACAGAAAATATCTAAATTTGAAATTTTAGCAGGACAATGTCAACAAGAGCCTGCATATTAAAAAACCATAGTGGGGGAGCACCATCAGGCATGCCACGAGCATCTTTCAGCTCTTGCAATAAATGTCCTGGTTTCATCTAGAGCTTTCAATTTCACTTGGGTTAAGTACAACAAATTTGACTATGCCTACTGTTGATATCTGAAAAGGTCCTTCCGAACAACCATTATAACTACTTGTTTGGAATTTAAAGAATGCCTCATGATGCACCTGAATTATACGGACTAGGAATTGCATAACTTGCTCTATTGCGCTTCGATTCAAGCCAAAAAACTCGTAAATCTAATATCGCACGAGGGAGCTATGAGCTTTTCATGGTGAAAGGCACAGTCGACCTGGTCCTTGTCCTTCCCTTCCTCAGTTCTGACACATCTTCACTTTTTCAGCCATTTCTCTCGCCTTGAGTTTCAAAATCCAAACTTTCTTGTGCCATTGCATAGTTTGCTCTTCCTCTCTTGCGCTTCAATTCAAGCCAAAAAACGCGAAAATCCGATATCGCACGAGGGAGCTATGAGCTTTTTTTGGTGAAGGGTGCAGCCAGCCTGGTCCTGGTCGGTCCCTTCCTCAATTCTAACACATCTTCACTTTTTAAGCTATTTCTCTCGACCTGATTTCAAAATCCAAACTTTCTTGTGCCGTTGCATAGCTTGCTCTCTTGCACTTCGATTCAAGCCAAAAAACTCGGAAATCCGATATCACACGAGGGAGCTATGAGCTTTTTCTATTGACGGGCGCAACCAGCCTGGTCCTGGTCGGTCCCTTCCTCAGTTCTGACACATCTTCACTTTATCAGTTGTTTCTCTCGCCCTGAGTTTCAAAATCCAAACTTTCTTGTGATGTTGCGTAGCTTGCTCTCTTGCGGTTCGATTCAAGCCCAAAAACCCGGAAATCCGATATTGCATGAGGGAGCTATGAGCTTTTTCTCGTGACGGGCGCAGCCAGCCTGGTCCTGGTCGGTCCCTTCCTCAGTTCTGACACATCTTCACTTTTTCAGCCGTTTGTCTTGCCCTGAGTTTCAAAATCCAAATTTTCTTGCAATGTTGCGTAGCTTGCTCTCTTGCGGTTCGATTCAAGCCAAAAAACTCGAAATCCGATATCGCACGAGGGAGTTATAAGCTTTTTCAGGTGAGGGGCGAAGCCGCCCTGGTCCTAGTTGGTCCCTTCCTCAATTTTGACACATCTTCACTTTTTCAGCTGTTTCTCTCGCCTTGAGTTTCAAAGTCCAAAGTTTCTTGCGTTGTTGCGTAGCTTGCTCTTTTGCGGTTCGTTTCAACCAAAAAACTTGGAAATCCGATATCGCACGAGGGAGCTATGAGCTTTTTCAGGTGAGGGGCGAAACCGCCTTGGTCCTGGTCCGTCCCTTCCTCAATTCTGACACATCGTCACTTTTTCAGCCGTTTCTCTCGCCCTAAGTTTCAAAATCCAAACTTTCTTGCGTTGTTGAGTAGCTTGCTCTCTTGCGGTTCGACTCAAGCCAAAAAATTTGGAAATTTCATATTGCACGAGGGAGCTATGAGCTTTTTCTGGTGAGGGGCGAAGCCGCCCTGGTCCTGGTCGGTCCCTTCCTCAATTCTGACATATCTTCACTTTTTCAGCCGTTTCTCTCGCCCTAAGTTTCAAAATCAAAACTTTCTTGCGCTGTTGAGTAGCTTCCTCTCTTGCGGTTTGAGTCAAACCAAAAAACTCAGAGATCCGATATTGCACGAGGGAGCTATGAGCTTTTTCTGGTGATGGGCAAAGCTGCTCTGGTCTTGGTCGGTCCCTTCCTCAGTTTTCACACATCTTCACTTTTTCAGCCGTTTCTCTTGGCCTGAGTTTCAAAATCCAAACTTTCTTGCGCAGTTGCAAAGCTTGCTCTCTTGCGGTTTGATTCAAACCAAAAAACTCATAAATCCGATATCGCACGAGCGAGCTATGAGCTTTTTCTGGTGAGGGGCGAAGCCGCCCTGGTCTTGGTCGGTCCCTTCCTCAGTTCTGACACATTTTCACTTTTTCAGCCATTTCTCTCGCCCTGAGTTTCAAAATCTAAACTTTCTTGCGCTTTTGCGTAACTTGCTATGTTGCGGTTGTAAACTTGGAAATCCGATATCGCACGAGGGAGCTATGAGGTTTTTCTAGTGAAGCCTGGTCCTGGTCGGTCCCTTCCTCAGTTCTGACACATCTTCACTTTTTAAGTTGTTTCTCTCGCCGTGAGTTTCAAAATCCAAACTTTCTTGCGCTGTTGCCTAGCTTGCTCTATTGCGGTTTGTTTATAGCCAAAGAAGTTTGAAATCCGATATCGTGTGAGGGAGCTATGAGCTTTTTCTCGTGAAGTCTCGTCTTGGTCGGTCCCTTCCTCACTTCTGATACATCTTCACTTTTTCAGCCGTTTCTCTTGGCGTGAGTTCCAAAATCCAAACTTTCTTGCGCTGTTGGGTAGCTTCCTCTCTTGCGGTTTGATTCAAGCCAAAAAACTCGGAAATCCGATATCGCACAAGGGAGCTATGAGCTTTTTCTGGTGAAGGGCGAAGCCGCCCTTCCTTAGTTCTGACACATCTTCACCTTTTCAACCATTTCTCTTGCCCTGAGTTTAAAAATCTAAACTTTCTTATTTTTTTGCGTAGCTTGCTCTGTTGCAGTTCGATTCAAGCTAGAAAACTCGAAATCCGATATTACATGAGGGAGTTATGAGCTTTTTCTATTGAAGCCTGGTCCTGGTCGGTCCCTTCCTTAGTTCGGACACATCTCCACTTTTAAAGCCGTTTCTCTCGCCCTGAGTTTCAAAATCCAAACTTTCTTGTGCTGTTGCGTAGCTGGCTCTATTCAATTCGATTGAAGCCAAAGAACTTGGAAATCCGATATCGCACGAGGGAGTTATGAGCCTTTTTTGGTGAAGCCTGGTCCTGGTCGGTCCCTTCCTCAGTTTTGATACATCCACACTTTTTCAGCGGTTTCTCTTGGCCTGAGTTTCAAAATCCAAACTTTCTTGCGCTATTGCGTAGCTTACTCTCTTGCGGTTCGATTGAAGCCACAAAACTCCGAAATCCGATATCGCACGAGGGACCTATGAGGTTTTTCTGGTGAAGGGCGAAGCTGCCCTGGTCCTGGTCGGTCCCTTCCTCAGTTGTGACACATCTTCACTTTTTCAGCCGTTTCTCGTGCCCTGAGTTTCAAAATCCAACTTTCTTGCGTTGTTGCGTAGCTTGCTCTCTTGCGGTTCGATTCAAGCTAAAAAACTCGGAAATCCGATATCACACGAGGGAGCTATAAGCTATTTTTATTGAAGCCTGGCCCTGGTTGGTCCCTTCCTTAGTTCTGATACATCTTCACTTTTTCAGCAGTTTCTCTCGCCCTGATTTCAAAATCCAAACTTTCTTGTGCTGTTGCTAGTGTACTCTCTTGCGGTTCGATTCAAGCCAAAAAACTCGGAACTCCGATATCGCACGAGGGAGCTAGCACTTTTTCTGGTGAAACCTGGGCCTGGTTGGTCCCTTCCTCAGTTCTGATACATCTTCGCTTTTTCAGCCATTTCTCTGGGCCTGAGTTTCAAAATCCAAAATTTCTTGCGTTGTTGCGTAGCTTGCTCTCTTGCGGTTCGATTCAAGCCAAAAAACGCGGAAACCGCCCCGCTCCTGGTCGGTCCCTTCCTCAGTTCTGACACATTTTCACTTTTTCAACCGTTTCTCTCGCCCTGAGTTTCAAAATCCAAACTTTCTTGCGTTGTTGCGTAGCTTTCTGTCTTGTGGTTCGATTCAAGCCAAAAAACGCGGAAATCTGATATCGCACAAGGGAGCTATAAGCTTTTTCTATTGAAGCCTGGCCCTGGTCGGTCCGTTCCTCAGTTAAGATACATCTTCACTTTTTCAGCCATTTCTCTCGCCCTGAGTTTCAAAATCCAAACTCTCTTGCGCTGTTGCTAGCTTACTGTCTTGTGGTTCGATTCAAGCTAAAAAACTCGGAAATCCAATATTGCAGAAGGGAGCTCTGACTTTTTCTGGTGAAGCCTGGTCCTGGTAGGTCCCTTCCTCAGTTCTTACACATCTTCATGTTTTCAGCCGTTTCACTTGCCCTGAGTTTCAAAATCATAACTTTCTTGTGTTGTTGCGTAACTTGCTCTCTTGCGGTTCGATTCCAGCCAAAAAACTTGGAACTCTGATATCGCACGAGGGATCTATGAGCTTTTTCTGGTAAAGGGAGAAGCCGCCCTGGTCTTGGTCGGTCCCTTCCTCAGTTCTGACACATCTTCACTTTTTCAGCCGTTTCTCTCGCCCTGAGTTTCAAAATTCAAACTTTCTTGTGTTGTTGCATAGCTTTTTCTCTTGCGGTTCAATTCAAGCCTAAAAACTCGAAAATCTGATATCGCTCGAGGGAGCTATGAGCTTTGTCTAGTGAAGCTTGGTCCTGGTCCGTCCCTTCCTTAGTTCTAACACATCTACACTTTTATAGCCGTTTCTCTCGCCCTCAGTTTCCAAATCAAAACTTCATTGCACTGTTGTTAAGATTGCTCTCTTGCAGTTCGATTCAAGCCAAAAAACTTCGAAATCTGATATCGCACGAGGGAGCTATGAGCTTTCTGTGGTGAAGCCTGGTCCTCGTCGGTCCCTTCCTCAGTTCTGACACATCTTCACTTTTTCAGCCGTTTCTCTCGCCCCGAGTTTCAAAATCCAAACTTTCTTGCGTTATTGCGTAGCTTGCTCTGTTGCGGTTGAACTCAAGCCAAAAAACTCAGAAATCCGATATTGCACGAGGGAGCTATGAACTGTTTCTGGTGAAGCCTGGTCATGGTCGGTCCCTTCCTCAGTTCTGACACATCTTCACTTTTTCAGCCGTTTCTCTTGCCTTGAGTTGCAAAAAACAACTTTCTTGCACTGTTTGCTCTCTTGCG
>JBBBWG010033119.1:0-40378 GCA_037176905.1 Azolla pinnata
TTGGCTTTTATAGTCTACTGATTGATACATGTCATATCGAAGGCTTCTGGTATGATGAATATATATACTATCATATCGGTAGCTCCTCAAACGGATATTGTCACATATAAGCCTGGGGCTTTTTAGTGTTGTTCATATTGTGATATCCTTCACAATGGAGATGGCTGTACAATTAAATCGCTCTTGAATAACTTCTAATACCATGGTTCTCAGATGCTAGAGATTGATGTTTTTTATCATGTGCAAGCAGATGTTTGCACATAATTAAAATGCTCATGGATGATATCATTGTGCGGTTTCCAGGGCAGAAGAGCATTTGCCCAACACACTGCGGCAGGTTTTAATATATGAGGTAATTTAGTACTCTAAACCTTCTTTTTTGAAGTCCTAGGGTACGCAGGTTAAAATCAAAATTTCATTAATAATACGATTTTTAAGAGAACGATGAGATAATATCTGTTTGGGCCCTTCTTTATCACAATATAGAACTAAGTTATAAGCATTAATCATAGTTACCATAATGTAAAAGAGTTATTACTTATTAACTGTAGGCATTAGGGTTTCCGATGCCCAAATTTGGACATGTTTCCTTGATATTGGCACCTGACCGTAGCAAATTATCCAAGAGACATGGAGCAACATCCGTGGGCCAGGTGAAAAACTGTACTGCCAGAAACTCACCTATGCTCTAACTCATGAACTTTAAAGATTATTAACGTCTGCAATTGCTATTTAATCTACAGTATAACCATTAAACTTTTGCTCATGGCTTCCTTCAGTTCAAAGAGATGGGGATTCTACCTCAGGGAATGGTGAATTACTTGGCTCTTCTTGGCTGGAATGATGGCACAGAAGATGAGATATTCTCACTGGATCAGCTCAGTAAGTAAAACTTCTTAAAAATTACTGGAGGCTGTAGGTTGTAGTTTTCATCTATATTTTCAACTTCACCATATAGTTTTCATGTATTATTGGTTCTCTGCAATGTTGGATTTTCTTACAGTTGAGAAGTTCTCTATTGAGCGAATCACTAAGAGTGCTGCCATTTTTGATGGAATCAAACTGCGGTAATTAAAAACAGAATGAATCTGAACTGTAGTTTTTCAGCGTACATGTTGGAGATTCAGCTGAAATTTTTTATCTACAGCTGGATTAATGGCCAGCACTTGCGAAGCTTGCCAAATAATGAGCTTAACCGCATTTGTGGCGACTATTGGAAAAAATCCGGTCTCCTTCAAGAGTCTGAAGGACCTTTTATCAATGTAAGCACTGAAGTAAAAGCAATGAAATTGATATGAGTTGTTGCAAAATAACAACAGCTACTAATATGAGGCCACTATATGAATTGTTCTCTTGATGAGGGTGGGAGGCTACATAGAAATGAGCATAGGAGGAGAATTTTTGATAAAATGTTTTCCACTTCCAAGTTAGATGAATAAGTAATAGCAATAATCTATTTTCTGACCCTGATATTTATGAGACAACTGGCGTCATTTGTGACCCTAACCAAAAATATTTGAAGCTATGAACAAATGTCCAAAAACAAAGCACTTTGAACAGATTTTTATTTATTTAAACAGGATGCAGTGGAGGTTCTGAAGAATAGCCTGGAAGTCATCTCAGATGCTGGAAAAGGATTAACTAGTTTGTTTTCATATCCTTTGAAAGAATCTCTTTCGAGGTAGCGTACATTGTTCATGAATATTGTGCTAGTCTCCTGAAGATAGCTATCATGTCTGACATTTTACTCGTTGACTCATTTGAACTCATCAGTCTATTTCATTGAAAGCTATGATGATGCCTGTGAAAATTAAAGCTTTTGTTCGCAGTCCTGAAGTAAAAGAGATTTTGGATGACAACTTGCCAGAAGTCGCACAGATTGTCCTAAATGCATATGCGGATGGAGAACTACAAAACGCAATAAAAAATGGGCATGATGACTGGCAGAAATGGGTCAAAAGTGTTGGGAAATCTCTGAAAAGGAAGGTAAGTAGTTTTACAATATCAAGGAAAATAAAGTTATCTTTTAGCTACTGAATGTTTCTTTTCTGAATTTGTTTTTGATGCCGTGCAATATTTGCACAGTTGCTTCCTGTCATGTCGTTATCTATGCTATTATTCATCCCAGAATGGAAAAATATTTGTTGGTGATAGACCATATTATTGGCTTTCCTGTATGTACTAATGGGGAAAAGGGAATAATCTAATGTACAAATGGGATAAAAGTTGTAATCTCGTTTGTTGTATTCATCTATTATGGATTAAATTGACTGATTTTGAAATGTCTTTCTGATGTTATAGTATTTATCATTTGGGATTCTCATCGCTGGGTCAATGATATTCTTTCCCTTCCAATCATGTAGCCCTTGTCAATGCCACTATGGAACAACGCTTAATAAGGCCACTCTTTTCATTTATTGTGCTATTTTGCTTGCTGGATTCCTTGTATTTCAGCCATGAACCATCTGATTGGATAATTCATTGAGAAGGGAACTTGGATACTCCATTTACTGTGTGATTCCTATCAGAAATTTACCACGTATATTTCCCTATAATTTTTCTGTTTTTTTCGGCCTCGCCCATGTTATGGTGATTATCCCTTTGCATGGATTGATTGTGAACGAGAATGCGATTTAGTGATTGGAAAGCAAGTGTCATGGGTTTCAAAACCATAGGTCAGCTGAGTCCTCTTTATCCCTCCGAGCCATCAACGACATTTCTTTGTATCTGTCTTAAGTCTTTATGCAAGTTTGTTCTTAATTCGTAAATGGATAAGGCATTTTTGTTATTGTCATTAAAACACATAAAATGGCATCATCGATTATCTCTGCTGTTCGTTGTTGTGAATGTTACAAATTCAAATGATCCCCAACTATTGCATATGGAAACCCAAATTGAAATCAAGCAATGCATACGAAAACAATTCTTCTAACTGGGAATTTCTCATTGAGAATGAATCTGTGCCCACTAATGGTAGCATGCTTTTGAAAAGAAGGATTTACTTTTTGCTTTGCTCCCAAAGATGTGTTGTTATTTCTTGGAGTGAATGACCTAAATGGCCCTTACAAAAGGTTAAGTGAATGCAAATCGAGTGAAGTTGTGTCTAATTCAAGGTGTGGTTGTAAGTTGGTTCTACCGTTGCATCATTTGTGGAAGCACAACTGATGTTTCCAATATGGAATTGAAGCCTGGGTTTTACTTCATTTCATGGTTTTGTTTTTTGTCTTCTGGTTTATAGAATTGCTATGAGAATGTTTAGTGCAGTTTTAAGTTCATTTCGCTTTTGCATGCAGAACCTGAGCACATGTATGTGTATGTGCAGGGGAAGAGATTATTTATGCCGCTTAGGCTTCTGCTCACCGGGAAGATAGTCGGACCAGAGATGGAAAGTGCCATCAATTTGTTGCATAAGGCTGAGAACTCGGGCATTATCGGTGCAGGCGCAGGGTTGGTTACATTAGACACGAGGATGCAGCTTCTCAAGGAAGTTATGTGGGATGACATCATATGCAAGAAATCGTCGACTGCGGAGGGCGAGACTGTGTTGAGTCATTGATTGGATGAGGAGAGGAGGGAGAAAAAGAAGGCTCCAGCAAAATTTTGGACACGTTCGAATGCCAGAAGTTTAGGTTCATCGAATAACCGATACATGGATCAGGTTCATGGTCTTTCATGGTTTTCAGATTGTATGTAGCAAAGCAGTCTACAAGGTAGTGCTGAGTGTAATTTTATGGGCATTGAAATTGTAATTGTTGGGGAGGTGAAGCAATGGGGGATGTATACAATGTGGAGAATCTGATTAATGATGATAATGTTATGATCCCTTTGATGAGTAATAAATAGGATGCAATGATCAGATAATCCAACAACAGAAAATGGTATATGCATCATGAAGAAGGGTTTTTTACCTCCCCCGAATGTGGCTCATAATTATGATTTTGTGAAACTCAATTGAAATCGTCTTTTGGATTTCGTTGACATAAACCACGGCCCATGAAATTTCTGTATGGGCCTGCTTTTGTAAATGGCATTTTGGTGTAAGCTGCATGAACTTGATTCAGCGAATGATTCATAAAAGACTGTTTTTATTCCGTTTTCATTCTCATTTGTGTTCTCTCTACATTGAAGTAAGGCAAAGTAGGCATTTACTAGTATATAGATTCTGTCGACGACTGGCCGACTGTGAGTGGATTCGGGTTGATTAATTAGCAATTCAAAACTCTTATCTAACAAGGTGATTTACCAGTATAGAAATTATGGAACCCCTCATTGAGTTTGTAGTTGGTCTTAGTTAACTATTGTGATTGTGCAGAGGGAGAGGGCATGAGAGGGTTTTTATATATCAATTCCTCTGGTATTCAAATCTAGTTACAGGTCTGCCCTTAACATACATCATTTTCAACTTTTCAAAATCCACAATGGCTGGTTCTTTGAATCGATCTTCGAAAACTATTGAGCTCCTTATAGATGATCTACATTGTTGCGGTTTTTCATTCTTTTTAACAAAGAGGATTAGTGTGCCATTTGAATCATTCACCCATTTGAACTTGATCAGTGTATATGTACAATATATCTGATGCATATTCACCTAAGTACACATGTATAACATGCATATTCACTTGTGTATGCATACATACATGCATATTTACCTATATATGCATATTCATTTAAATATACATCCATGGTGCATATTCACCTATATATGCATGTGAATCAAATTCAATGGCTAATTCGGAATTTTCTATGGTTTGGGAAGCATGATGGGGGTGCTCGGCCAAGGGTGTTGCATGGTTAGTGATAACCTTGCCAATCGAAATGGGTGGGATAGGGTTACTTCGACCCATGGTTACAAGGAAAAGCACTTTTAGGGAAGCATATAGTGAGGACTTTTCTTCTTGAAGAGGTTCCATGAAAGAGTTTCATTTTGAAAGCTTTGTATAATATTTTTCCTTCTACAAGAGGTCCATGGAACCAGTCAATTCAGTGACTCATCTGCAAGTTCACTTACATAGGGAATGTAGTAAGTTCATATCAAGTATGTTCTATGCATGGAGGTTGTTACAACAAGGGCTAGATCAGAAGATGTTATTTGGGCAAGATGAATTGCTCATGCAACCTGTCTTTTGGAATATGTTATTTACTGATCAGTTGGGGCATATGTTGGGAATACAAACAAGGTTGGTAGCAAAGAATTGGAGTAGTTGGCAACACTTTCTACAACAATCGAATGATGAGCAATTGCACTACCTTAATGGCTTTAAAGGCGGATGTATAATGAGACGACATTGAACAGGCTTCTTGGCATGAGAGTTTGGACCCTTGTCCAGAGTATGTATGATTGAATTGATGCATTTTCACCCTTAAGGATTTGATTGGTGTTTGAGGACTTGGGAAAGATGGTCAAATATCATACTCTGAGGTTGGTTCTTATAATAGACTTATTAAAGTGAGACATGAATCATGTATCCTACCTAATGCACTGCTCGTGATCGAGGGTGAGGGTAATTGGAATTTCTATAAAGTTTGTGGTGGTAAATCCAAATCCTCAAGCTCTTAGATAAATCTTGAAAGCTATGGGCTTTTTTCGTTCAACCTATACAATATTTAGAGTGGGATCCTCTTGAGTTTACGTGGTTGGAGTGATATTCATAAGCTCAAGAACATAGACAAATTCCATTTTTTTAGTACTTGGTTAGAGTGGGAGGCCACATTTTTCAAGCTCAAAGGATAAGAGCTCCTACAACGACACATTATTAGGTTTTCTTTAGGTTTTTTAAAGGCATTTTGGAAAAGAATATGTAAAGGTTGGTGGCCAAGGAAGGTCATAACTTTCATGTGGCAATTAACACATCGAGCTTTGCTGATAGGTAGTTGGTTACGAGGTCAAAATGTTTTTCAAGGTTCTTGAACATGTGGTTCACATTTGGAAACCCTTAAGCATGTGTTATAGATTGTATAGTTGCTGAGCAAGTTTGGGGAAGGGTGCTCCATCTTTTTCTTACTTACCTACTAGTATAGCTTTTGTGAGGGGGATGGCCGCATGTGGTATTTTACATGGAGAAGGGATTTTTTATAATAACGAACCAACCACCTTGGGATATGTAATTGTATATCAAAGATGTCAAAGAGTGCTTATATCAAATGACTAGATTGGAAATGAGGAAGAAGGAAGAGACCCTCGATGGGAAGTTATTTCTGCTATTATTTTATGGAATATTTGGAAATATAGATGACTCATGGTTTTCCAAGGTCAACAAGTTACCCCCGTTGAGGTTGTGAGAAATATATGGCTACACATTGTCTATCTCCTAAGGGCAGGATTTGAATGCTAGATTTGAACGTTGCAAGGAAGGTCTAATAAAAAACATGAAAAAAGAATGAAATTCATTGTATTGTGGAGGATTATGTTAGTTTTCCATCTTTCTCATGATAGGTTATTATGGATATACAATACGTCAAGTCGGCTTTTTCCGTCTCCCATTACTTAGAGACGGTGTCAGAAGAAAGGGATGAGGTATAATAAACTATATATTATGTCCTTGAAGATTGTTCGATTTTTGTAATGGACATGCAACATGAGAGGTTATAACTTGTTTTTTCTGAGACTTTTGGTACTAGAGGTAGTATGCCTTTGTAATAAACTTATTGTATATCGTTTTTGCAATCTCTTTGTTCACTAATCAAATAATCTTTTTGGGGAAAAACAAGAAACAAAAATATTGATTTTCTTAAATGGCTTGATTTTGTTAATTAAAATAAAATCATAAAGAATAACATTCACTTCCTCCAAATGAAGGGTGTATCTTTCGAACATTTTTCTTTCTTCATTTGGCCCTTTTTCTAGATGTTATACCTATAATTTCTAATGTGTATTTTCTATAAAAAAAATTTGACAAGTAGTCTTATACTAGTTAACTTTCAATGATAATAGCCTATTATCAATTTTCATTTTTGGTCAGCTTTATAACCTTTGCTATCGAAAATGGATTACTTAAGTCATTCTCGTTTGCCAACTTTGCAAATAACATGCCAACCTGTATTTATCATAAATTGCCCTACCACCTTGCCTCGGCTTCTTTAGACATTTTAGGTCCTACATAAATATCCCTAAGCCTTTGATAAGGTCGAATTAGTTTAAGAAACTCAACTAAAATGGGGTTCTCACATGCTAATATGTTTTTACTACCAAGAGTCCATGAGAAAGACATTGTAATTTGCCAACTATCCAGGTAATGTTTAATGATCTCGTGCTGATTAAGAAAGAAACTATCCCATCATGAAACATCTTGATTTCTAATATACTTTTTGGCATGTTCTATATGTTTCCTTTTCACTTCAAGGGATCCTATCCAAAACTGTCATTTATCTAGAGAATCACAAGTCATGGAAAACATCTTCTGATCCTCATACGACATCTGCTTAGAACAATGTATGTATGTAGAATTTGGCATTTGTAATAAGAAGTGACAGCCACTCTCCAGTTCCCATTGGGTCGATGATGAATACTATTTTGCATATAACAATGTTATATTCTTTACTTTAACCCGTTTGATAAAAAATACATGATTGAAACTGATATTGTGCAGTGGAGCAAAAACTTTAGTCTTCTCATCATCTGCACCCAGTGCATATCTTTTAAAATCATACACCTTTGTTAAGCAAAGTACCTCTTGTTGAATGTGTGCAAATTGTTGCGAGCAATTTTTCGTTGACAAACTTTGAAAAAATTGTGTAGCAATATGTTGTATCTCTACCATCTCTGTATATAGATCATCATGTTCATCCATTAATTGGCGAACAAAAGTATTACATTTACAAGCCGTCAAAATTTTTAAAAATTCTTGATTGCAACAATCACCATTATAGGACCAAAAAGATGGTGACTGATGATATTTAAAATTGACTTCGATCTTCTAAGATTACTTGTAATTTGGATCGTGCTTCTTGTCCAGCTAGCGCAATTTGTATACATGTTGGCCTAGTTTCATGTAACCTTTGCAAGGATGCTAAAGTTTTTCTTATATTTCTTTCTTCATTTAACAACTTCATCTTCTGCTTTTTTGCTTCGTTTCTAAAAAACATTTGAAATTATAGCTAGTCCAACAACCACTTTCTCTGAAATATTGCCTTCGACTCCAATTTTTAATGATTCCAAATTCTATATATATCCTTTGTATATTGATTAGAAGTCATGACAGCTATGGGGATTCTTAGATGCATAGATGATACCTTCTTTGAAACATTCGGAATAGAACTGGCACATGGTCAGACAATAGTAGTTCCTGGCATAATTGCAATTTCACCTCCCATATCCACCAAAAAATTCAGAGCCATACACTCTTATCTATACGAGACATATTGGATGCCTCACTGCTCCTATCTGATCTAGAGAATCGGAAAGAATGTTGTGCATGATAAACCGATGCAACATTCCATAAATCTTGCAAGTGTAAATAGAAAAGAAGCATCTCCCGGACTAATAATTCTCCCCCATGAACAATAGTAGATATCCCACCCAACTTGTCGGATGGATCTTCAATCATGTTAAAATCACCTGCCATGAGACAGCACACCTCTACCGAAGTAACATTCCGTAGTTTCTGCAAGATTTCTAACCAAAACTCTTTTCTTTGATGTGTATTATTTCGCGCATATAATATATTCAACACACTCCACCTTTTGTCTTGCACTTAACAAGTAATTGTGCTCTTCCTGGCACAATAACCCCCCTTTGCAATGACCCCACTTCCTAGCTGTTATAATACATACTCCTTGCACTTCATTTTGACCATATGCTTATGACCAAAACATTTGCCACCTCCCGTGCAATAGTGAACCATATTTATTTATTCTTTTCTGAGATAAATGATATTCTCGAAGACAAATGACATCTAAAGCGCCACTCGTTAAACGCTTAAGCAATTCCTGCCGAAGTCTACCTTTAAATCTCTTATATAAAGCTCCACCAAGACCTTGTTTGTACATTCCATGTTAACAAATGCATTATAACTCACATTCCATAGTGCCCTCTTTTCTTCTTGTTTTCAATGAGGGCTCAATGTTTGCTGCAACATCAAAATCGGTAACATTCAAGTGTAACTGTGCTTCCTTACCTTGCCCAATAAATCTCTAGTGATGATGTGCCTTTGCTTTTGCTTGCCCCTCTAAAAGTTCTGGTTCATAAATGTAAACATGCCCAATGTCAAAAGATAATGAGGTCGGTACTTCAACCAAAATATGTCTTCGGATCTAATCCTTTTACAATCGAAGTCGATGCCTTATCATAAGCTAGTAGTAATGCCCGGCCTAAATTTGGACAGTTTACATATCGACTAAAATGCAACACTTGAAAACGTATAGCATTTTTAGCTTCTATAGTCGTCCATTCACTTCTTTTTTCATAGCCACACAATGGGAAGGAGAAAGCAACTGGTCGCTTTTGAACCTCTAATCCACCTGGTTCCTTACATATAACATGCACCCTAATAAGAGCTTCTGTATACTGATCAACTGTCTATCCCAAACATTGCAAAAGCTGCTCCGCAAAACGGTGCATTATAATCAATCAAGTGCGCAAAGATTGGTAGTAGTATCATCTGTTAACAACATCATTGTTTTTATTGTAATTGATGATCATTCTGACCCTCTAACAGTTGTTTCGGAATCCATGGTTTCCATATGTTGCAAAATTTACACTAGGCGTTATATCCGATGCTTGAGCAATTTTTTGACCAGTAATTCCCCCTTCTATTTGCACCACTGGTTTATGTACTTTTTGTATTGGATATGACAAATGTACATCATCCACCTCTTGATGAGGTTTATCCATATTTGATATTCCACTTCTCTGTACCAATTGTTGATGGAAAACATTCCTAGCTGACAGCAGCTCCCATTTTTCCTTGCCCTTTTGTGCTTCTATATTGTCATGAGACATTGAAGATGCCCTAACTTCCTTACTCCCATTTCCATCATCTACATTAACTTCCCTTGGTTGATTGATGTCCATACTCTGCTGTCACATGTTTTCTTGTCTTTTGTGGACAAAAATTTGACAAATGTCCATGTTTCCTACAAAAAAACAACATTGCCCTGGCAATCCTGAAAATTCCACTCTCTGTTCTATTTGAGTGCCATCAGGTGTAAGTATCATCACCTTGTTTGGTAATTCTTGTACTGAATTAACAAATATTTGTTAAATTTTAGTCGCCATAGTTCGCACTGTATTAAGAACCACTCCAATTCTAGAAGCTATAGCATATGTAAAATTGGAGGTACTTCCTTCTTCAGACCTGGAAAGAGAATCATAACTGGGAATATCTTTTGCCACTGATTAATCGCTTCAGCTGGATCAAATCCTCTGTGCCAGCCAGTGTGTACAGAAACCCTCGGACCTACTCGTTCACACTTTCAGATCCGTCTTCTTTTTCCTTTACAACCTTGAGACATTGACAATTGCGGGCACAAAGTTTGAGAGTCGATCGAGACTTTGGCATTGTTATTGTTTCAGTCTTTCTTGAGGCCAACCTCGATCTGCTGTTCAGTGCTCGGTTGTACAATGTAGTAGATGGATCTTGACAGATGAACTCAAATGATTGTGTGCACTAGTTGGTTTATTTCCGTCTGATCAGAGTGTGAAGTATCATCAGGATTTTCCTCGCTTTAATCAATCCCTCGATGGGCAACCACAATACCAACCACCTTGTATTCCTGATATGGTAGAGATGTGCCTGCCAAGATTTTACGTTTGAAATTGCATTCCCAATCCATGATTTCATATTGTTGCAGCTAGCTAGTTCCTGATTTCCTCTTTTGCCGATCACACTTCCTGTTTTGTGGCAACACCTGGCCTCTCTAAGTAGTCGCAAAAATAGGCCAAATGACTTAAATGGAGGTTTGATAATCCGAGTAGTCAAAAACCCCCCATCATTTCCCTGGTTTGATCCAACAACATTGTATGAAATCCAATTAAATGTTGAAAAGAGAAGAAAACTTTACCAGCCAATACAAGATCCCCTTCGACAAGATGACCAGAAAGAACATCTCTTGTTCTCCTGACTATCTTTGACCTTGCTTCTACCGATTGATAGCATACTATAAAATCCAACCGATGCATCCAGCATAGACTCTCACTATCTGAACTTGTCTGACATTATGCAGGAGCCCAAAATCATAGATTAAGACAACATCACATGCCCTTTTTCCACAACCATATAGAGTATGTATGTATGTATGTATGTATGTATACAAGAGTGTCAGAAAACCAGAAAAACATCGTCTCAGAGATATCGAGAGCTAGACTTGTAGCAAGAGCATCATAATCTACTCACAAGCGATTAATCGGACAAGCAAACGCAGTGGATCAGGCTACGACAACCATTTGAGACTCTTCGGTCTGCAAACACGGCAGCGGAATCGGGTAGTCGTTCGAAAAGCACGCATCACAGAAGGTTGGGGCCTCCTCACCCAAGACCCCCTTGAGCCTCTCGAGGGGGAGGAAAGCGAGGGAATCAGCGCCGATGAACTTGCGCGTTTCCTCGATGTTCAACCTGTTCGAGATGAGCTCATCAGGGCTCGGAGTGTCCACGCCATAGTAACACGAGCCGATAATGGGAGGACTTGCGATCCTCATATGCACCTCCTTGGCTCCGGCTTCCTTGATCAGCCTCACAATCTTGGTCGAAGTCGTGCCTCGAACGATAGAATCATCCACTACCACAACCCTTCTGCCTTCCAGAACCCCCTTCACGGGCGCAAGCTTGAGCTTGACGCCGAAATCCCTAATCTTCTGCGATGGCTCGATGAAAGTCCGGCCTACGTAGTGAGAGCGGATCAAGCCCTGCTGGAAGGGCACGCCGAGCCTCGACGAATAGCCGAGCGCTGCCACGACGCCCGAATCGGGCACGGCGATGACGACGTCGCACTCCACAGGCGATTCGTCGGCGAGAATCTGGCCAAACATGTAGCGCGATTCGTACACCGAGCGGCCAAAGACGATGGAGTTTGGGAGCGAGAAGTAGATGTGCTCGAAGATGCAAGCTTTGCGCTGCCGGTGGGGCAAGAGGCAGAGGGAGCTGATGCCGTCGGCATCGACGACGATGACTTCGCTGGGATTGACTTCGCGCTCGTAGGTTGCTTCGATGAGATCCAAGGCGCAGGTCTCCGAGGCGAAGACGACGGCTCCGTTCTTCCTGCGCCCCATGACCAAGGGGCGGAAGCCGTAGGGATCGCGAACAGCGACGAGCTTGTCCTCGGTGAGGAACACGAAGGAGTAAGCGCCTTCGAGCTGCTCGCAGGCATTGACGAGGCGCTGGATGAAGGGGCGAGACTTGGAGATGGCGATGAGGTGAAGCACGACCTCGGTGTCGGAGCAAGTGTTGAAGATGGCCCCATTCTCTTCGAGCGAAGCGCGGAGAGGGCCATAGTTGACGAGGTTTCCATTGTGGGCAACTGCGAGGGATCCGAAGCGATACCCGGCCACAAACGGCTGCACGTTCTTCAGCGCAGATGCACCCGCTGTCGAGTACCTCACATGCCCGATCGATGAGCTCCCCGGCAGCTCGTTCAGCTTCGATTGGTCAAACACCTCCGAAACTAGCCCCATTCCTGTTATAGCCCGCAGAGCTCCGTTGTTACATGTCACTATTCCTGCCCCTTCTTGGCCCCTGTGCTGTAAGGCGTGGAGCGCCAGATAACATAGCCTGCTCGCCTCTTTGTCCCCGTATATTCCCACCACACCACATTCTTCGCGCCATGATGGCCTCATCCCCATCATCTCCTCCTCCTCTTCCTCTTCTTCCACTGCTTGCGCTGCTTCCCCGCCTCCTGATCCTGATCCTGATCCTGATCCTGATCCTGATCCTGCTCCTGCTCCTGCTCCGCTTGACGACAACAATCTCGCTCGCCTCATTTCGCATTGCTTCTCCATGGGATTCTGACCATCTCTGCAGACCTGGCATACCGCTACTGGCTTCGACAACGATCTCCCACCACCGCTTGGAAGCCTGTAAACACACTGGTTTCAAGACGGACGAAGGGAAGCTTAGCCATCTGATATCCTTGATGCCCTAGGCATTTGAGGTTATCTATACGCAACCCCCTTCAAGCAAAGCTTCAAACAAACCCCTTAGAATGCGGCATTTATTCTCAAATCTAACACTGGTAGTAATCGACGACGATGCGCCTTTCAAAGCAAGGTGAGGTGTTAATCTTGCATAAGCACCAAAGGGTGGACGCTTTCAAAAAACCCTAAAAGAGATTTGGGTGGGTACCTACCTACCTCACTCGCTCGCTCACTTAGCTATTTCAAGTCCCGTAGAAAGTTGGAAATCTGTGACGGCCATCAAGACCACAGATTTATTAAGAAAGCCGGTGGCCTGGAAACCGCGTTCCGTTTTTCTCTTCGGCCGAAGTGCGATGCAAACAAAGCTTCGGATACTCCAACAAGCAAGCAATTCCACTCTCATCTCTCTTTCGGAGGCCCGAGCAAAGAAAAAAGCCGACGGCAATTCCAGTCTCGTCTCTCTCTTTCGGAAGCCTAAGTGAAAGAAAAGCCGACGGGGGCCTGGAAAGCGCGTTTTCGTAGTCTGTGGAATTCCATTCTTTCTACAGCCGGGGGAAGAACGAAAGTGGAGCGGAGGGGAGCGTCAGACTTACCCGGAGGAGCGGAAACCAAGCGCGAGGAGGAGAGGAGAAGGTAGTGAAGGAGGGGGAGCGCGAGGGAGCTGCCATGGCTGCTGCGCGCGCCTCTGTTTTGCACGCTGGAGAAGAAGAAGAAGAAGAAGAAGAAGAAGAGCTAAGAAGCGTTTCGACCAGGTAAAATAAGGAAAAGGGACTCAATCGCGAATGGTTCGAGCATTCGAGATCGCGAATGATTCCAGCATTCGAGATCGATCAATCACCAAACGCTTGATTCGTTTCGGACCGGAAGAAGAATGGTAAATTCAATCGAATGTTCGAATTTCAAGAAATATAAACCGTTTGCTCTAAAAATTGGGGAAAAACTTTTATGATCAGTTCTCTTTAGAAAAAAGAACTAAAGAAATATAGAACGCGTAACACTCGCTGATAATGTTCATGAAACGCATGCAAGCTTGCGTTCGTGTTTGCGTAGCTAGCAACTTGCGAATGTTACATTCTATGCATGCATACAAACAAACATGCATATACATATGGTGAAATTCCATGGCACTGGTTGCTACCTGCCCTATCTATGATTTCCCGACAATGAGTGAACCATTGGGGTCAAGTTGGGAAAGAAACTAGAATCGGACATAGCCCTTCCCACCTTGTGAATCGTTCGGTTTCCGGTTTGTTCCTATTTGATTTGCTCAAGCGACACTCCACTCAGCTACTTTGTTGAATTAATTAATGCTCGAGTCAAGCTAACGTAAGTGTGACGTCATGGTAGTTGTGCTCTTATATTATTGTCTTACATGATCATGGAAGGAGAGGAAGAATGTGGCTAAACTTGTAATAAATACGAGGTATTGGCAAGTTTGTTGTCAACGTTGTTTTCATATTTCGACGCCACGAAGAAAAAAACACATATGATGGTAAAAGAAGCCAGTATTGCTTCTGTTTGCGGAACTTGTGTTATGCGTGCGTGTGTCCGTGTGTGTGTGTGTGTGTGTGTAATTGTGGTTTGTGAGATAGAGATGGAGACAAGAAATACAAATCGATATGCGCAAAGAATGAGAGAATGTTTTAAGTTGTCTTAAAGACAAAACTGCCCATGGAGTTCATATATGCACGCCTTCGAAGATTCCTTGTATTATGACGTTGTTGTACGTTCTCAAAAGTTTCTATTTGCGGCTTATATTAATATCCAAACATGACTTGACCAATGGTGCACAATGTTTTCGCTCATTTTGAGGCGATCTGAATCGTTCAAATCTTATAACGTTTTTTGTTTTTTAACCTGATTCATAATTTCTAACGTGATCAATAATTTCAAACCGGAACACAAATTTTTAACCCCAAGTTTTTCTAGCCCATCCAATAACCTCTTACCTACAAACTATTATCTAACCTGATTGATAAATTATAACCCGATCACAAACTTGTAACCCTATTTGAGTTAGAAAAGTTTTCTAACCCTGCCAATAACCTCTGACCCTACAATACCTCATTTCCCGTGCAAATGGCTTCAACATTTGGTTCATCCGAGATGAGTCTAAGGATGTTCAACGTGACGAATTTCAACTTCTAAAAGGAACAAGTGAAGGATTACCTCATAGTCCATTGTCAGATCAACCTGATAGAGAATGAGAAGGTTGCAGCAACATACAAGCTGGAATAATGGGTGAAAATGGACCGGGTAGCCCGTGCTACCATCCGAATACATTTGTCTGAGTCTGTGTATTACACGTTTTAATCGTGTACAATAGGTCATGAACTATGAAAGACGATGTCAGACACTTACGAGAAAAAGGTCCCTTCATAACTTGTGAATAAAGGAATTTGACTCAGTCACGGCTCATCTGAATGAGTACGAAGGCATCATTTCCCAACTGTCAGCATAAGGAAAGAAGATCCACGATGAGCTTAAAGCTCTACTGTTGATGAGTAGCCTTCCACCATCCTAGGAAACTATTATTACAACTGTACTCAATGCATCTATTGCGGCCATAAAGGACTTCGAGAATATGGGCTCCGTTCTGTTTAAAGATGCTCGAAGTAAAACGTTCGTTTAGAATTCGGCAATTGAAGCCTATACTGTACAGAGTATGGGTGACCGATTGCACATCACGGAAGAAGTTCATTGCGCAGGCCAAACACAACAAGGAACCGGAGTGAGTCTAATGATACCCAGATGTGTAATTATTGCAAGAAGCTTGGACATATCAAAGCCAGTTGTCGAGCCCTCAAAGCCAAGAATGAGAAAGCTCAGTAATTCGAGCACAAGGGAAACCGGGTGGAGGAAGTGAACTTTTGTGGTTCATCTTCTACATTTTGTGGTTACTACAGAGGATGATCCAAACATCCTCACCTTGGAAAGCATGATTGAAGTAAAAGTTCTGTTCACATTCGAAAAAGTCATCGGGTTGCTACTCGGCTTGGGTGCTTCATATATCATATAACTTTGTACCGATCGTAGTTTCGACAATACACGTCTCAAAGTTTCAATCTTATACGTGTCAGCACCACTCAGAACTATGCGGTTATCGATATCAAAACAATAGGGCTCAACCTTCCAGGTGGCTCTATCATCGTACTCCACGATGTTCAACATGTCCCGGAGCTGACAAGATCGTTGATCTGGGTGGGATAACTCAACAAAGCAGGCAGTCCTGCAGGCTTCTCGTCAAGAGGGTGGACGCTCCACAAAGGGAACCTCCTGCTTGCTCGTGGCCCAAAAATATATTCATTGTATCCCTTGTACGTTAATCTCAGAGAGGGTGAGCTATTCCTTGTGGACATTCCGGTGTCATTACTGTGACATGGAAAACTCGCCCAATGCCACATTAGTCTCTCAGCAAAGCATCGCACTTCATTACATTCATCGACGACGTGACTCGGAAGGTGTGGGCTTTTTCGACACGAACAAAAGATTGTGTTTTTATGATTTTCAAGGATTTAATGGCTCGCAATGGTCGAGCGTCAAACAGATTAGAATCTTAAATACCTACGATCGAATAACAGGGGAGAGAATAAATTGGATGAGTTCGACCAATTCTGCCGAGAACACATAATGTGCCGAGAACACACAACTCTTTACAATCCAAAGCAGAATGGAATTTCAAAATGGATCAATCATACAATTGAGGAACAAATCGTTTCTATGTTGCACCATTTAGGACTTATGGATGGTTGTTGGGCTGAAGCTTTACTCATGGCCGTGCACAATATCAACATATCGCGAGTAACCCTCTTGGATAAAAAATTTTACAAGAGCTCTAGACAGGGAGAAAATCGGATTACAGAAAGTTACGAATATTCAGATGCAAAGCATATGTGCTTGTGTTGAGAGATAAACACCAAAACACTCAAGTCAATGCCACGAAAATGTATTTTCCTTAATTACGAACTAGATAGAAGTTTCAGCTATCAATTATAGGACCCGGAGACTTATCAAGTCATCCAAAGTTCGGACGTAGTCTTCAATGAGTCCAATGCACAAGGTCGCTTGATTGAGTTAGAAAGAGTTACATTTGTAGATGTACCTACTTCTCTAGATGGCCGAGTGCAACATATGAGGTTGCCTTCAAGGTCAACCAATCCTCCTAGTACTAGTAAGGAAGGAGTCGTACCTATACAAAATCTGAGTATTACAGTTACTACGGATTTGGCTAGTATGGCCGAACCAAGTTCATATGTGTGAAGTATAGCTGCACTAGAACTAGTTAGCCCAATCATTCCACGTCGATCAGAAAGATTGTCCAAGTCATTTGAGAGATAATCTCACTAAAATACCAATGAACCTACGACATACAAAGAAGCAATCAAAGTTACGGATGTTGCAAGTTGGCAACTTGCGATTGATTCGAAATGAACTCCATCCAAGATAGGACTTGGCGAAACTTCCGCGGAATTGGAAAGCACTCTCGTACAAGTGGGTCTACCGACTTAAAAATCACTCGATTCCTCCAATCCAAAGTATAAGGTACACATAAAAAATCACCTGATTCCTCCAAGGCAAGAGAACAATGTAGACTTCCACGAAGTCTTCTAGCCTCTAGTAGAGATGGCAACACTTCGATTTCTCCTCAGTGTAGTTGTGATTGAGGACTAGGAGCTTCTTTAGCTTCATGTAAAAACGACCTTCCTCCACGGTGATCTGGACGAAGAAATCTATATGGAGCAATCGCAAGGCTTCGCGTCACCCAGCAATTAAACATCTTATATGTCGACTACGAAAGACCTTGTACCGATTGAAGCAAGTTTTGTGGCAATGGTACATGAAGTTTGACGACTTTATACAATCGATCAACTTTCTTTGGTCGAATGAGGACCATAGTTTGTATAGTAAGAACACATATTATGGGTCTCCCATCTTCCTCATCCTTTACGTGAACAATATGCTACGTGAACATATCGGAGAGCCTGCCGAGCTCTGACAATAACTACTGCTGAAATTCGCAATGAAGGGCCTTCGTCCGATGCATCATATTCTCGGGATGAAGATCACTTAGAACCGACAATCGTGACAGTTGTATCTGTCGCAGTCCGATTATATCTAACGAAATCTAGAGCAATTCAGCATGCATATGCCTCGATTTGCTACGACACTGTTACGTGCTAACCTTTAACTGTTACGATATGATTGTCCGACATCTGGTCCAGAGGGGAATTATATCAAGTACCATACGCACTGGCTATTGGCTCATTAATGTATGCTATGGTCGTGACATGGCCAAACATAGCATATGGGGTTGGAGTCGTCAACAAATTCATGCATAATCCTAGCCGCCCACACTAGAATGTAGTGAAACATATCTTCAGATATCTGGTTGGCACAAAAGACTATGACATCAAATTTGGATCGAATAAACCCTTAGGTTTAGTACGCTACACCAACTCGGATTACACGGGCTGCCTTGACAGTAGAAAATAGGCATCCAGATACTTCTTCAAATTTGGGTACGACATCATTTCGTGGAGATTGAAACAAGAAGATTGTACGGCTACAAGTACGACCGAAGCAAAGTACGTAGCTACGTCTGACGTGGCTAAGGAAGCGCTCTGGCTTAGATGATTAGCTTGTATGCTTCGACAAGCTGATGTGGAATGGACTCTAATCATACTCCGCGATAGCTATGGAGTTGTCGCACTTGTGAAGAATCCAATACATCACAATGTTTCAGAGCATATTGAGGTTAGGTACCACTTCATATGAGATTGCATGAGCAAGGATAAGCTCAGTCTGGAGAAGGTCTTCACGACTGACAATGTCACGAACATGATGACCAAAGGTCTTTCAATAGACCGATTCTAGTCTCTTTGGGAACGGATGGGTATAGAGCCAGATCAATAACAAAAATAACCAACCATACTATGTACAATTGTACGATGCACGATGACCTCCATAATATATAAGCCCCTTGTTGTATCTGTAAAACTTGTCTATTTTTTGTTTCTCCCTTACAAATTCTTTAGAACACACCCATTACGAGGGAGCAGACATTTTATGATCGTGTTTACATTGTCCATTGTGGATGGGCTATAATTGTAATAAACTAAAAAGGTTTCAACCCTAGCTTGGGGGTATAAATACCGAGTTTGTATGGTTATCTAAGGTTGGTTGCTCCATTGTGACTAGAATATTATTTGTGCCTCTTGCTCTCTCTCTCTCACTCTCTTGTCTCTTAATACTCCTCGCGTTACAACCCAAATTTGAATCATCGTCCTTTAAAATTGACCTCCTTGCTGCTCACCATCCTCGCACACACATACTTCTCACTTTTGGCATGCATCAAGACCGTTGTGATTTTGTTATTCCTGATGACCTTACTCCCAACAAGCATATCCTTATCTCATTTGGTTACGTGGTTGGACTTCCACGTACGTTTTGTTAACGAGCATTTACTATCATGATCATGCGTACTGCACTCTTCAGCTTAGTATGCCTTTGTCTCATTTGGTTACACAGTTAAACTTCTGCGTACATTTTGTTAACTTGGACGTAGTAACGCAACAACCATGACTTGGCTTGGAATTGTTGTCACAGATCCCTTATCGCGCAAGTTTTGGTGACGCGTATGTGAAACTACAATCTTGCGCACCGCGTACTGTGGTTGTGAATGACCTCGTTTTGGTAACACAGTCGATATTGCGTAGGTTTTGATCAAGCGGACGAGAAATCACACTCACGGGTTTTGATCACGAAATTCCCGAACTTCGATTTGGTAAGGCGGTTGTGTCGGCCAACTCTCCTTCAGCATTGCTGTTGAGGTTCCTTTTCCGTGCTCAGTACTTTGTGCATGTTTTCCGTCGTATCGTGCCTCCTTGGTCTGCATGCTTTCAGCTCCCAAGCTTAAGGCCTTTGCAATGCGCTCCTCTCATGCGCATGTTGCATTGTGGCCCATTGCGGCCACACCCTTTGTTGAGGTACTGGGCTCCATGACGGTTCTACGGTAGTCCATGAGGAGTGCGATCAAACTCCACGTAGCAAAGTTCGGCTGCCGTCGATCTTCCATGTTGGCTCTTCTCTTCTTGTAGTTTACTTGCCTGTGGTCTCTCCTACCGCAATACCAACACTCCATGGTGTTGTTTTGGCGATTTGTGGTGCCACCGGCCTTTATAATACGCCCATGGGGCAGCTTATATACACAGCCTTGGATACCTTCTCATGAAGGCTAATGGGCTTACACAAGTACATAGTGCATTCAAGGTGGCCAACAATGAGTTGGGTTGGAGCCAGTGTTATGACCCATATATGCACTACACCATAAAGGCGTGTTGAATACAAACGAAACCAAACTAGATTTTTCTAGTCAACCAAGTTGGTTGAGGTAGTCATGCAAATCGCAATTGGCTACGCCATAAAGTTGGGTTTGTCAACTTTAATAACTATTTCTTAGGGAGGTGCAGTTTGGGCATCTAGCAATGTTGCATTCTTGAAATATGAACAAGATGTCACCAACTATGTTTGGCAGATTGTAGATGGAAGAATTTTTTAAGTGGATAGCACAAACATTCAATCTTTTGTTATGAAAGATTAAGACGAGTAATAGGAACTTTTGAGTACACTATTACCTTTTGGTATATTTGGAAAGCTAGATGTAAAAAGGTTTTCTAATAGGTGGAAGAACCTCCAAAGGAGACGGTCAAAGCTATATTGCAAGAACTAGCCTTTACAAAGGAAATTGGAAGATGGCTACACTTTTCAAAGGAGATGTTTCGCATTTGGAATGAAATTATTGCGCACTAAGATGATTGTTCCCTACTAGGTTTTTGGGTCATGGACCACAAGTTTTCTAGGTTTTACTAGGATTTATGTCGCTTCTAAAGTATGGTGCAAAAAATGGGTTAGTCTCATTATTTTCTTCTTCTAGCTCATTCTATAATGTTAATAGGTAAAAAGGACCTGAGTTTTATGTTCTCTAATCAACATCGAAATATATATAGTGGCTTGTTAGCCATACAGTCATCACTATGAACTCCGCCTATTATTTTGGTTCATCCTAATGTAAATTCTATTAATTTTGGATACAAAAGAAACATTTAAATGTTAAACAAAAGATATTTATCAATTTATAAAACACCTTTTTTTTAACAAATATCCTATCATTAGTTATTGAAAATAACCGAAGTAATACCCCCAAGGTATTGCAATCGAAGGCTAAATTTTACCCGAAGGTTGCAATACTCACAAGCCATATTTTTAACCGTGTTAGCCACAACCAGGCCAGATTTCACCCATGCCAACGCTAAAAGGTCACATAATTTCAGATTTTTTCAAAAACGAAGCAAAAAAGAAGATGAAATTGTTAAATGAAGAAAGAAATATAAGAAGAACTTCAGCATCTTTGCAAAGGTTACATGAAACTAGGCCAACATGTATACAAATTGTGCTAGCTGAACAAGAAGCACAATCCCTAATCTTAAAAGGTCAAAATCAGTTTAAATACCACCAGTCTACATCTTTTTGGTCCTACAATGGTGATCGTTGCAATGGAGAACTTTTTAAAATTGTGACAACCCGTAAATGAAATTCTTTTGTTTGCCAATTGATGGATGAACACGGCAATCTACATAGAAAGATGGCAGAGATACAACATATTGCTACACAATTTTTTTCAAAATTTGTTAACATACAATTTTTCGCACCGATCCAACAAGATGTACTCTAACTTGTTGTCTGTCACCTAAGGTAACTTCAGACATGTCATCTCTTCAAGAAATAAGGCATGCATGCGAACATTATCGAATAGTACAAGCCCAAGTAGTGATCGCTTACTACCATTATTTTCTTGAGGCACAATGGGACTTGATCAAGGAAGATTTGCGTGAGGCTTATCGATGTATATTTAATAGAAGAAAGATGTTGGCAGCTATGTCTAATGGGCTTTTTGTATTTGATTCCTAAGCCAAGAATGCAAGCTAATGAATGGCTTTCAAAACTGGAGACCCACTATAGTGCTGAATACATCGTATAGGATTTATGCAAAAATACTTGCACTCCACTTCCGAGGCTCGTGGGAAACTCTCCCTCTCCCTCTTCTCTCCCTCTACTAAATTCGTATTGTGATTTTTATATAAGTTCTCAGTACTAAATTCCTAAACAAAAACCACAAGATAGCTCTGGCATTTACAAGGTGAGCCACCATGGGAGAGTCCACAAAGTTTGCATTGTGATTTTGTGATTTTGCAAGTATAATTATACTTCAATCCATTACCAAAACTGTCCATGGGCAATTTACACCGTACTGACATTTCACAAACCTAAAAACATTACTTCAAAAGCATAACTAACCACAACTATCCTGCATTACAAAGACATAGCACTCATTTTGAAATGGCGTAACTAATAAAAACCCATAATCTTTATTCAAACTCAACACCATGGATTTCAAAATTGGAATTTCGAACATGGAAAAAGAAGTAATCTTGAAAGTAATTTCGAACATCAAACTCGTCATATATAGATCATGTATATATGTATATGTATATGATCATGCAATGTAGCTCAAGGGCTTGAGGATTTGATCACAATCGCGAAGCTGCTCCCCAACTCTTTCAGTAGCTTTGCGGCGAAGCTGAATGAGTTGCTTTTTTCTTCCATAAAAAACTTTAGCCTTAGCCTTCCTTCTCTCCTCGAGCTCCTATAACCAACCATAGTGCACAAAGTCATATCCACCATACAAATCACTTCAATATTTTAACAATAATAACTGACCTTGATGGTTTCATAATGATGCCATCCAACTTCAGAAGAAAGTCTGCCAAGAAGACAGAATTTATGCCCAGGTTGTAACCGCAACACCCTACAATAAAGCAAACAATCTATTCAGGGTCGGATTTACAGAGGATGGCTAATTAACTTGAGACTAAACAAACCACTCTAAACGATTGAGAATGGAAACCAACAAGGTAATTAAAAGAAACGGCGTGAGGATATAAAATAATGCTGCCAGTTGCATGCAGTTAAGAGCTTTACATACTTTAACAAATCTTTTCATTTTGATTTGCTGATCAACGAAGCATGACCAACATTCATTCTGTATTCAAAGATTGGCACCATTAATTATTTTGTACTTGGAAGCACCGATGTTTGTATCACACAATGACCCTTCGACACGATCACCAAGACCAGCTTAACAGCAGTCTTCTTGCATGCAAAGAGCCGTCATCGTAGTGATCTGACTTGCTTTATTTATTCAGCTTTATTTTTTTATCTACCATCTAATATATATTCCATACACAAATGGCCTTTAGATTCAGATTTAGAAGCCTTGGTTGATATTTATCACATACAAAGAACCTTCCATACAATCACTGAAACCAACAGGTGCCCGCAGCAATTCTCCTGCATGCAAAGAGCCTTTACTATACTTATCTCACTTCATTTAGTTATCCAACATCTTTTTTATTAATCATCTAAGCCAGAAATGAGAAGGGTGCCCACAGCAATTCTCCTGCATGCAAAGAGCCTTTACTATACTTATCTCACTTCATTTAGTTATTCAACATCTTGTTTATTAATCATCTAAGCCAGAAATGAGAAGTGTGAAGACCATTCAATGTGTGATAAAGCCTTCAATAGCTCATTTTTATCTAAACCATGAAGTTTGACACAAAACATTCTACAAGAATACACCCTTAGATAGCTCATTTGTACCTAAATCTAACTGACAGGGTTCCCAAACACCCCGTATCTTTAAGCATAAGGAATTAACGAGCTGGAGTTTTTGAACTTACTTGAGTGCATCGGGTATAACCATTCGCTTTACTTTGTCATATGGAGATGGAACTCCTTCAAAGGCTTTCAAACGCTCAAGAGCAGCAGCTCCTCTCTTGGTTTTATGAGGAATCATGCTGCATTGGAATAGTTCCAAATCGGTTTTACATACAAAAAAAACCGATGCTAGCAATGCAACCAATTAATATGAATGCTCTCCCACTGCTTCCAAGAAAATATCCCAGTACAAAACTGATTGAACACATAAAATTCTTGATATCTCGTTTTGGCAGAATCAAAGTAGAAAAAACCAGAAGTCTAATTCTTGTGATCTTTTGTGGTACACAATACAACCAAGCTCAAAAAGAAGTCCAACAAAAAAATCATAAGCATACTCTAACTCTACAATTCTGTCAGTGAAAACCGAAAATTCACAGCAAATTTATACTCGAGCACATGAAAAAAACGGCTTTTAGTTGAGTAATAACAAAAGCTTAGCAAACAAACTTGCAAACCTAATGCTCTATTACAGCTTCCAAAACATCATTCAGTAAAAATTAATCAAACAAATAATAATACTGATAACTTGTTTAAGCCCAGAATCACACCACAAAAAGAAATTTCACACAAGCCTAATTCACAGGCAACGAGCACAACTCTGGGAGCAACATGGGTCTAACATAGGCTCTACTACCAATTCATAAGAAACATAGAGATACTCACCCTCTGATGGTTCTCCATAATATCCTCGAGGGAGCTCGGAAGTGGATTGGGCCCTTGCTTGGCTTTGTATTCATGCGCTTCCTGAGGAAACGCAGGTACTTCATTTTCTGCCTCACTAAGCCACCGGAGAGGCATATCTCCTCGCATCTCACTACTACCTGAGACATAAAAAGAAATCATTTAGAACTCCATTTACCATTACTATTACCATATGGGGCTTCTTCATCTTTGCTATAATATCAAATACACGTGATCCACAAATAAAATCATCAAACTATGCAAACAAAAAATACATTCAGAAGGCTGCACAAGCTAAGAGTACAAATGTGTGCGGGATGTGGACTAACGTTAATAAATGAATAGTGACATGGTGAGACAGGGAGAAAGCAGAGAAAAAGAGACAAGGAAGAAAACGTGAAGCAACAAATAGGTTTGTTTGCCGATGACATGCACGCTCAGAGAAACAGGAAAATACACGAGAGAGACAGAGAGATTCACGATAAGGGAAGTAGTAAGCAACACCGCAGTAGAAATGCTAGAAGAAGAAGAAGAAGAAGATGATAATGATGATGATGATGATGATGATGATGATGATGATGATGAAGATGAGGAGGAGGAAAGACTGAGCTTACCACGCGTTGTCCATTCAGGAGCTCTTTAGCGATGATGGAGGCGAGGCGACCGAGCATGTGATGGCGAGCGTCGACGACGACGACGCGGGCGCAGAGGCCGGATCCAGAAACCATGGCGACAGCAAAACCCTAAAATCCGGCAAGAAGAAGAAGGAGAAGAAGAAGAAGAAGAAGAAGGTCTTTTCTACAAGCTGCTGCTATAGCTTCGGCATGTAGCTGCTTCGGTACCAAACCTCGATGTATTTGGTACAAACTCTTGTTTTGCTATGTACTACTACAATTGCAGTTTTGTGTCCTCATTTCACAACCCCAGAGATCACACTCCCGACTCATGCCCGATTTCTTCGCACTGCACTCTCGTTTGGTACCCTCCTCCGGTGGGATCGATCTCCGGGCGCACGATATACTGCTAGTCAAGCCGGTGGATGAAGCGAGACCTCATTTCGTGCTCGTGTTACACACCGATTCGGCCGAGTTATGGACGATCAATGATACCAGAGCGCTTCATTAACGTTGCGGCGGATCGCGTTTGCGGTCATTCATTCTATGTTCGTATATGCTCATCATTCGAGAATGGGAAGGAATTTAGGAATTGAACTAAGAAGTGGTTCTTAAGGTAATGCAAGAAGAAGAAGAAGAAGAAGAAGAAGAAGAAGAAGGAAATCCAGTTTTTAGTGAGAATTGCTCGATGATGGGAAGGAATTGAATTAAGAAGTGGTTCTTAAGGTAATGTAAGAAGAAGAAGAAGAAGGAAATCCAGTTTTTAGTGCGAAGCAAAAACGTCGCTAAGTTTTTAGTGAAGCTTTTCGTTGTGTTCTTTTTTGATTGCCGTCGTCTCCTTCTTCGCCGTCGTCTTCTTCCCCCCGTGGCACGCAGTAGGTCGAATTCTTCATCGGCTTTCGTCTACAGCGGTTTTTCTTCTTCCTCCACCATGTTGTCCGGGTAAATCCATTTCCTCTCGGTCAAATCTAAATGGCTAATAATGATTATCTTGCCGGAATCTCCATCACAATGGGAACGGTCGATCCAAGTTGCATCGCGGTATGACCGAATGTCGCACGCGGATCAAGAGTATGGAGGTGACGTTACACGTATCCCCTTGTTTCTTTGCCGCTTTCGTAGACTCCAAGTGTATGCGTTTTTTGTATGAATAGGGCTACGTATTGATCAATTGTCTGTTAATTACTTCTGTGCGCATCCATATATATATATATATATATATATATATATATATATGAATTTTGCTGTTAATATATTGCGCGTTAATCTTTTTTCTTTGACATGAATCTTCCTGTTGTGGTGTTTGATCGATGTTGAACAGGAAGTGTTTAATTACCTGTCAGCGCTTTTGGTGATTCAGATGTTGCAGCTGAGAAAATTATAGATGGAGCAGACAAGTATCCCTCGTTCTGATCCTCCACATTCAGAATTATCAACAGCACAAGTGGTGTTGGTGGTGGTGGTGATCCTGTTGACGGTGATACTGATGATAGCGGTAATGGTTCTATCACTGGTTTTTGTAAGGACGTCGCGGCAGTAATAGATCTAATGATCTGGAATGGCCGGTGGTATGATCTGAAGAACTACTTCTAGTAAGTCTGGTGGTTCAATATGACATGATGAGCTTGATATGCATAATCCTGTTCATTATCATCGTGATAATGATGACGATGAGGAGGAGGAGGAGGAGGAGGAGGAGATCGATTATGAAGATGAATGTCGAGTAAGTAGAGAATTAGATATTATTGTCCAGCATCTATCTCGTGCTTCCATTTCAGGCCGCATACAGCAGCTGCAGCAGCTGTGAATGATCATCACGGTCATTCACATATGAGATCAGCCGGCTCTCATGATCCTGCTAGCAAAGGAAACGTAAGATCGTCAGATTCAGAAAAAGCAATGGTCTGCGACAACGATGATGATGATGGCTTCAGAGATGGCAATAGCGATCAGGAGCTCACAGGATTGATGTCATTGGTAACGTATGATTCAATGGTTGTGGTAGCTGCCAGCGATGACGACAATCACTGCGACAACAACAGAAGAAGAAGAAGAAATGTACACGATGCCGATGAATCATCATCAATATCCGGAAACTATGACGTTTCGAAGACTGCTCGTCGACCAAGAACTAGGTGCAGAAGCCTCGTCAACCGTGATAACTATAGACTCCTCTCGCCTGATTTTGAAGAGAAGGTATACATGGCGGCGAAATCTACTGTGACCAGTGATTTCGGGTTAGAAGTCGAGGAAAAGAATCAAGGAATTAAGACACGTCCATGGAAACTTGAGCAGGACGTTCTTCACGAACATGAATTGCTTTATCCTGAAGCTGGCGAGGACAAAAGAGAAGATGGTCATAATCCAGGTATCAAATTATCTGGAAGGCACTCTCTCAAGTTCGAGTTATTGCAGGAAAAGAAGGGAGTCTTTCAAAAATTCATAAATTGGAAGAAGCGATTCACCGGCCACCTCATAAATCGTGATCGGATTTCCAAGCGAAAGAATCGATACTCGGATTCAAGAGAAAAAGATTCACCATTGCAGCTGCCAGCTATAAAAAACCGGATATGGCAAGTTATGATCAGAAAGCGCTTAACTTCATCTCGATCATCGACATCATCACAGGAGGCCGCAATCGGATACTGCCACAGAGCCGAAGATGAAGACTCTCAATCCCTGGCCGTAAAGACAACCAGAGCCGTTAGCTGCAATGGCGGGGCAACTCAGTATATAACTAGATCACCAGCGATCAACAGCCAAGAATATGACGCGTCATTAAGTTTGGATTACAGTCAGCAAGAAAGGACTTATGCATCTAGACTCGGTAAGATCGTTCCGTATCTAAGTTTCAGAGACTATATGAATCACAATAGAAATAATGTTGCTTCAAGTTCTGTTTCCTCAACATCAAAGTCTAGTATTTTGACCACTCCTATGGTTTCTCGATCAGGAAATGGACTGGTGTCTAATTATGAGAAAGGCGCCATAGAAACAATAAAACTAGCTTCGGAATCTGTTGAATATGTGTCCAAAGAACAAGGTGCGAGGAAAGCTGTGGAAATGGTACGAGAGGAATGTTTTCAGATTAAGCTGACAGATGAAGGATTTGACATGAGAAATAATAAAGGATTAGATTGCGCTGAAAGACCTGGCAAATTTGCAAGGCATTTTTTATTCTGGAACTGGAAGAAGCTGCATAATCAGAGGAAGAAAGAAGGAAAACGGAAACATATAACCTCGGATATCTCGTCTGTGCAGAAGAAACGTGATGCGCTTGCACCTCCAAGTCATAATAATGAGAATGTGATAACTTCTCGTCGTGATAATGGAAAGACAATGCAGAAAGCAGAGCAGCATGGCAACTTGAGTATTAAAAAGAGATCGAAAAGGATCAACTCTAAACTGGTTGGTCAAGACGAACAAGAGGAGAATGAAGCAGCGGGTCTAAAAGGTAAAATGCTAAGAATGGAAACGGTAAAGCCTGTGAATAAAACGACGGAAGCTCGGCAATCGCTCCAGTGGGCTTGTTTAGCATCACGCCCTCTTCTGCAAGAGTTCCAAGAGGCTGTTGAAAAAGCACATTTGCAAATGAGAATGCTGGCAGGTTTTCTTGCCCTTGAGAAAGACACGGAAATTGTGGTTTCTCATAATATCTCTGGAGCAGAATCTGCTATCGATCATCATCATCATCATGGGAGCAATGCGATAAGCACTAATAATGTTCTTGAAGATCAACGAAACCATGCTTTTACTACAATAATAGAAGCAGGAATACAAATCTCTACAAGTTCGATCTGCTTTCTAAGGCCGTGGCACATGAAGTATGCACTCGATGCTTGCGTAAACTCTATCTTCTTCAAGCTCAACCTCCATCAATCTTCGAAGGAAAGAAATTCTAGTTGCAATGCAGAATGCGGAGGAATTAGCAGCTCAATGTTATCATCAGCTCCGCTAGATGCCATGTGCTGTTCCTTGGAATATAATTGGAGAGAGGGATTTGGTAGGTTTTTGAGTAGCAAAAGGGAAGCCACAGAAGAACTCGTGGGAATTGAAATGGGGAAGTGGTCTGATTCTCTAAGGAGCATGTTTTTTGCATGTGCTGTCTCTTGTTTCCACGTCTATACTCTCATCACGGAAGGGAGCAGGTCATGCTCTGTCAGGATTCTTCACCCTCTTTATGGACATAACTTTGATGAACCCACCATGGATCCTTTGGACAGTCTATGCAGCAGTACGGAACCCAGCATCAAAAGAAATCACAGGGCCCCCAAGGTTCTGTTCACCATCTTCTCAGGTTTTGCCTTGAATATCGATGGCAATGGTAATGATGACCATCAGGATTGGAAGTTGTTGTGCAAACCTCAGGTTTACCTCTCACTGGAAGCCGCCTCGAGGGGTAAGAATATGAGCAGCAGGGAATCAACAGGTTGAAATGCGGATCCTCAGCTTGAAAACGTTGAAGTATAGAAAGTGTCGAATTCATGGAAAATGGTTCCTTAATTTGAGAGCTGGATGCCCAAGGCCTCGTGGATTAGGTTAAACCAGAAGATTGATCCATGAGCTATCCTCACACAAATTGGATTACATCAGATTTGGTTCAAGCTCATAGACAGGTTTTCCTAGCACTGAGAACACTTGCGCGGCCAAGACACGGTCATCTGAATTGATGTAGAAATTGCCGAATCAGAGCAGGACACTCTTTTCGTCATACAGATTTAGTGGTAACAGTAGCACCAGAATTAGTCGTAGTAGTAAGTAATTAGTATATTCTATTGTTTTTTGACAGCTTTTAGTTGGCAGGAAACAGTCTCTTCATAGTTGAAACATGTGGGCGATTTTTGCTGTCTGTAGCTGCATCATCAAATAATCTTTTCTGATTTCCGCAAGCGTGTGATCCCAAAACCGTTTGCACTCTGATATACCCAGAACCCTTCAGGTATATATTGATTGCATGGCGATGTCACCAAGAAAGAAAGCCAGGATAAGAATTCACATCTCTATAAATTGGTTTCCATAAGACACTGTCAAATTACTCAACGGCAGGCAAGCATAGATCTACACGTAGAAAAATAGATTTCAACTTAAAATTTCCAAGCTCAGGTTCCATGTGAGAACAGGAAATGGCACGTACCGTAGATGCATAAGACTAGGTACATTAGTGAGCAACGAACAGAAATCAACATGATTTAAGTCATTATACAATGTTTAAATTAGTCGCATCTTCTAAGGATCAACAAACTGAGACGGAAAAATTAGTGTTAGAAAATATAAGGCAGTTTTCTTTTTTCAGAATCGACTCAAAGGACTCTCGGCCAGCATAGCCTTCATCGAAAATCAGAATCAAGGATTGAACAGACGACCTTATTAATATTTCCACATTAATATTTACAAAAGCACATTATAGCTAGAAGCATTTTTACCAAAGACTGATCCGCACACATGTTCTGTTATATACCTAAATGACACATGGTTTGCTACAGATTTTGGAGTACCCGAATAACAGACTTGATAAAAGTCGCAAAATAAAAAATAAAATTAAAATCAAATCATAGTGCTTACTATCCAAATCACAAAAGAACCACTGGTATTAAACAGTTCTTTGTCGGTGAACATACAAATGATACATTGACATATTTTTTAAAGTTGTTAAAAATGGCAAATTATGCTTGCCGAGTTCTCGCCTTCCCCAAGGTATTATATAGAGAGTTCTATGTCATGGCACATACTTTTGGCACATGACCATATACATATATAATGCCTTCTTTATCTTTGTGGAGAACAAAAAACAATCTTTGCTTTCTAGACCTCAAGACTACAAGGCTGAGTTACACTACTCATCCATTGGCAAGAATAAACTGAACACTGTATAAAATACCAGAAACAGAACCATGTACACACAACATTACTCGTAATGTTTCCCAAGGTTTCATACATCTTACCAACGCAATCATCACTGCTGGTGAGGATACAGCTGCAGGCATACCGATTGATCTCTTCTGCACCAATCTCTTTACTGTTGAAATAGAATCGGTGGAGTAAGCACCACAGATGTGTACAGGAAGCAAAGTGGCATTCATTTATTGATTGCATCAGGACTGATAGATTCCATAACATGAAAGGTTGTCTCTCCATGTGATAAACTCCATCAGCGATTAGATGCAATCCTATAATACAAGTAGAGGTCATCGGGCTTTTTCCATATGTATTGACGCACAGTGGCCAGACTCATTTCGGGTCGAAGCACCTGTTCATGCATATACATATATATATATATATATATATATGAGACTACACAAAACAAGCACATTATACGAGCAACTATAAGCACATCATTCATTATTGACTAAGAGATTCTGTCTTAGGAAATGCTTACCTGGTTATTGCAAAGTATTTCTACTTCTGGCCTGGTTCCAAGTTGCCATGGCCGTAGGCTAGGCTTCCCATTCATCTGCTGCTGATTGTTATTATAAACAGCTCCATCTTCTAGTGGTCTATCAAGCACAAGCTTCTCCACTACATAGTTAATAACCTGTTGCGAGGATATCATTCTAGGTTTCAACTTACGTTTACAAAAACCAAAAATTTTATGCCAGAAAAACAAATTTCATGCACAAAAAACCAGAACTGGCTCTTTCACAATATCTTATCTGTCGACACAACCCCATTGAGCATTTTTTGTCCATTCACTACTCTCGGCCAAAATACATAGAATCTCTGATTATGATGTTTGTATGTCACAGAAGAACTTCCATTTCAACAATCAAACAGAAAGTAGATAGAAAAACTCGAACATACAGAATATGTATAAGTATTGCTTGTTAATAGCTGTCGCACCCTCACTTATTTTCACCATCTCTATTGTCTGTGACACTGACTCTGGGTACTTTTTCCTCATTAAGAAAGAGCTACTTCAAAATATATATTCATTGTTTCCATGGAGAAAAGTTAGATCTCATTTGACTTTGGTATCCTCGTTGAACAACTACCATACATCTTAGAATATCAAGACCGAATTCAAGATCTTTTACCTTGTTGATTCTTAGGATGCGAGGAGCACTCAGCTTCCCTGCTGTAAGAGATGGTACTGGTGCCATGGATCCTTCAAAAGGATGCAGATAGAAGCTGCATCTGTAACGTATATGCAAGTCAATATAGAATTTTTTTGTCAATCCTACAAATCAAACTTGACAGAACAATTTAAGCAAGAGTAGAAGCATATAGTGGAGCTCAGGAAAAATAAACTGACTTTGCATTCTCCCTAGGAGGAAGCTTTCCTTGAAGGAGGGAATCCAAACACCAGGAAGGGAGAGACTTCTCATCCTCACTTCCATTCAGCTCAGTAAGCTTCTTTCTCCATGGACCCCCTTGGTTTCCTTCGGTTATTATAGAAGGCAGAGATGACGCTGCGAATTCAAAGGCTGGATAAGTTGTTGGAGCCCCATTTTCCATACTGGAACGCAAATCCAAGTTTGCAAACGTTTTGCTATTTGAATGATTTCCATTATCAGCTTCATAGCTAGATTGCTTATCCCCGGTGCTAACAAGTTGTCTCTTTAATCCTAGCCAATGCAAAAATAGCCCCCGAATTGTTTCCTGGCCTAGGTTTAACTGCAACAGAGTCACAGAAGATATAAAGTTTTATAACAGTAAAATATGATGTTTCAAAAGCTAGGAAGATAATTGACATACCCATTTATGTTTACAAATAGTATTGTGCTGAAATCCCAGTTTTATTTCACTTGAACTTGGAAAAATCAAACCATACTAAACTGACAGAGGAATGAAATAATAATAAACATGCATTTTCTTTCCAATACAAACCCAAATTCGCACAAATAATCATTTCAACTCTGTACCTTTTTCCAGTTATGGTCAGCTAATCCAGACATAAAAGAGAAAGTAGAGCGAAGGAACTTTTGATCACAAAAAATGCCATAAAGATGTATAAATTTGATTTGCATATTTTCGGCAACTTTTACATAACATAAAAATGAACAGCAACGTACAACTGTGATCAAGAAAAACTTCTCTACTATAAAAAGGAAAAATCACACTCATCCACAAACATTCATTCTAATAAATTTTATTTAGGAAAAAAAACACACGAGGGCACTCAAACATGAAAAACTCATAAGAGAATCACAACCTAATGATATATCATGTCTGAATATGCAAATTGCCAAACTCGGTAAGAATAAAAGAAGCATGCATGCTTCAGCTAAACGAGCACTAGTTCCGTTAATTTTTCCCAAATGATTGATAAACATTACCTGGTATAACTGGTTGTTTTCATCAGATCCTCTTACCTTTTGTTCTTCGGTGGCCCCTGGCACTTGAAGGTCAACTGCATACATTTCGGCTGAGAAGCATTGTGGAGTTTCGAGGTGAACAGAAATGCTACCAAGCCGTGTATCTATAGTAAACCATGTAGGTATGCTCACCTGAAATAACCATGCAAAAAGAAATGTAAAAGATTGTCCATTAGTTTTGTATATAGAGGCATGTTAAGTCACTGCAGCAAGTAAACTTTCCATTTCTGAGTTCATGGTTTACCATTTCAAATAGTTCTTTTTCCTTTTCTTCAAATGGCACCTACAACAAGACACACATGTTAACAGCATCCTGACGACTTGCAAAGGTTTTCAAGATACGGAGTAATGATTATATAGTTCAGCAAGCATATTCTGCTGATCAAAACGTATTTACCTTGCCAAAATCAGCAATTGCTGCACCTTTGGTTATTTCCCACAGCTTTACAGCACCTGCAGCATCCTTTTTTAAACAAAAAACGGATATAGTAAGAAATGGAAACTTGGGAATCTAATGGCATTGAATTCCCATAACTGCAGTGCACCTTTGTTAGAACATGGCGTTTATCATTGAGAATTGTATGCTGGATAATTCCAGGTGTCCCAGGTACAATACATGCTGGTTTTGTATGTAATGGAACCTGACGACATGAACAATTGTATGATGCATATTGTTGATGAGATAGCATCATTGCTCTTGTTTTATCCCACATTGTCTGGAGAATACAAACCTACAAAGTATAGCGTTATGATAAAGGATACTTACAGGAGGTGAGCTCTCTAAACATGCTCTTGCCCTAGCAAAGGGCAGGGCACCAGCAACAAACGAGCTTGCTTTGGACAAAATTTTCACGGAGTTGCTTGCTTCAGTAGGCCATTTATGTATTGAAGAGTCTGACGTTGCAACCCACAGCCAGTCTTCACCTTGCAAGGCTAACGAAAGAATAGGGCTATCTTCTGAGCACATAAGCAGACTTTCACGAGACATCAGATCCGTCAAATAGACCTGAATAATTGCCATTACAAAAATCTTAGTTCTAAAGCCACTTATAATAGAGGAATTGACACCCACCTAGAAACTAATGAACTTACTGAAAGATCACGGCCACCACTGTAAACTCGACTGAATGATGGGGTTGTTGCAAGAGCCCACACCGAATCCGTATGAACAGCATAAGAGTGTACACATCTCTGCTGTCCCAAATCCCATAGCCTACAAAACAGAAAACATAAGATCTAGTGAAGATCATGTACAAGGTTCCTTTTCCAGCATAAAGATTTAATTCCAGATAAATACATACCTGATCATGGAATCTGAAGAACCAGACAAACAGAACCTGCAAACAATGCACATATGTTACGTATAACATGCATGGCAGTATATTAAAGAATTTCTTGCACTGTTCTTCCCAATGCTTGCATTATGGTGATAAACAACAGGCAAAACAATGGACAAATTTTGTTACCTGCCTGAGGGATCGAGAGACAAAGCACGTATATTATCTGTGTGACCTTTCAGCTTCATCTTCTTTGCACCAGATCTAGGATCCCATACCCTAACAGCCTGTGAGAAATCATAAAAAATACTCAATTGACAGAACAATATGAAGCCAAAGCCCAGTCAAATTATAGCACATGCCACAACCTTCTCAGTACCCCCAGAAACGAGTATTGTGCCAGCATCATTCATTGCCAAAGCATATACAGATTCCTTATGGCCTTTGACTGTAATAGGCGCATAACCCTGTGATGTTAATAAACTTTGTGTAGCTGTACTGAAACTTGAAACAATGGAACGATCAGTGCTGGTTATTGGGGCAGATGGTCCCAAACCATTATTCTTTTCAGATGTATTGTCCTCTACTGCAGCCTTCAAAATGGGTACACTGGCTGCATCTAAGTCCCAGACAAAAACTTCACCACCGAGGCCAGCAGATGCAATGATGTTGCTCTGCATTCTCCAAAAAATAACCATGAAAGAATCAAACCGCAGCATGTGTTGAATCTTATTTCATTTAGTATGAGCAAAACTCCACAAGTGGAAACCTTTCCACAGTACTCACATGTTTTGCTGCTGCAAGGGCAATGACATAGTCAGAATGCTGACGGAAAGTTTTTGAACAGTGGCAATCATCTGAGAAAGCCTCCCAAGTCTGGAAAAATTTAAATGTAATTTGTTCTCAATGCAAAATTTCACTCCATTCGGTAAACTAAGATAATGACCTTGACTTTATCATATTTGCATCTATACCCACAACAAGACTCTAAACTAATGATACAGACAGTGCCATTTATGGCTAGGATCTGATGTCATAATAGATCATCCATATTCAAAAAGAAACAATAGCCATCGAGGTTCCATAGAGTGCAAGAACCATGATTCTTTTAGAAGTTCTCTTTTCTTTTTCGACAAGTAGATATGTATCGACATGAACATATTTCATGATGTAAGACATTGGCACACCTTGATAGTTGTGTCTGATGAGCATGAAACTAGTGTTTGGCCAGACAAGACTACGTCATTTACCTGTAATAGTCAAGGGGTTAATACAATTACAATAGTTACAGTGCTATAAAATACAAAATCCATATATACCCAATCTGTATGGGATTCGAATGTTGCAGTACATGTTGCTGTCTCATCAGCCAGTTCCCATCTTTTCAAAGTCCCATCCCTGCTGCCACTGAATAGGATATCATTCTTCTGATCTTCATGAGAACCTATTCTAAGACTATTTATCCCTGAACAATGCTGCAAAATACATACTTTACATCAGATTTAAAATACATGAGTGGACATTAATGTCACTTATTCTTCCCTACATACAGACCTTTGGAGTATGGGTATCACAAAGAACATAGGTTAAGCGGCGCTCTTTCCGAGTACGCGCTGAATTGGACATATTGCTCGTACTTCCTACACGATGCATACTCCCCATCTAGAAACTTGCCTGTTACATTACAATTCTAGTAATCATGTCTACGATATATCCTGAAATTGCATAACGATTTATTTGATCCTTAAAATTGTAGAAACGTTAATTAGATAATATAAGCATTTTAACTGTCCATGTCCCATCAAATAGAGCATTCAGTTATATTTTTATAGGTTGCAAGAATGTAATCAATCATATATTATCCCGTCTTTTCTTTCTAGCCCGTTAAATATATATAGCTGCATATAAACCATCATAAATGACCAGCCAGCTGATTATATCTATTGCCTTTGCAACTGTTACCATTTATCGCAATATTTCTTCGCAGACCTTTAATATTCAGCATTTTGATTCTTATCATTCGTGCGATGATTGTGAAGACAAACCAATTTTTCTTTGATGCCCTCAACTATAGGCCGCTGCAGAAAAAACCCTAGCTATAGAGGTGATCTTAAATTTTAGACTATTGGTTGAGCCAGATCAGCTTCATCATATTCATGTCTTGCTGCAAGTCAACACACACATAGAAACACTTACTGTTTTCCATACAATTGGATCAAATGCATATACAGAACATGAGGTTTTCCTACGTTGGTGATGACATTTTGTTTTCCCTGATTTTCTTTTCACAAGCATTAGCTTCAGTCTTCTGCCACAGATGCTTCTTTTCTCTCTCGAAACACATTCCCTCAAGCCTATTCAAAAATTAAGGCCTTGATCTTGAAACTTGAGATATTGAGAAATTTCACCATTGTTATCCTGTCTTGTAATGTTTCTACTTGGTAGTCCTGGAATGTATATCAATGCTGAATTAAGAGGTTTTGTTTATATAGATGTGATACCATATGCTTACTCCATACACCTATTCACCCAACCAACTGGTCGATGCACATAGCTAATAACCACCAATCATGAGAATGCAGTAGTTAGCCAGTAAATTTGGGAATTCCGACTCGAGTTCAGTCAAACTGTTGATCGTTCACGTTTCTGAAAAATGATTCAGGGATGTTACATTTGGCCAAGCTGGGTCCTTGGTCACCATCCATGCAGGGCAGTCTTAGAAGTCTCTGGCCATGCATTGCTGCACATTATATAAGCGTTGAACCCACACCCTATTTTTTATCACTGTTAAGCTTTAGTGATAGGAAACATTGTGCCTCTGCATACATGAAATACTTACTGCATGTGCACTGTAAGGTATCATTGCATGTCTCTGCACAATACAATGAAAAACATTTCCTACACATTCCATATAAATCCAGGATAACTTTGCATATGAAAAAATGTCATTTTCCATATGCACTCCATGTACCAACTACCCACAGGAACTCGAACAAAATGCCTTATCCAGATGGCTTCGAAAATCAGAGAATAAGTTTCCATTTTATAGTGAAAAACTATCAGGTAAAACAATGTGTCGAAATGTTCAGTGCATTCCTTTAATCTATCTTTTTTTCCAATATTCTATCTGTGGATGGGCAATTAGAACTTCAGTCTAGGAAGTGGGAACAGATACAATAACACTTCTATCCAATGGTCCAATGCAGACATTAGAAAGCAATCTTATTGACCTAAAAAAGTTCACAGCTTCAAATACTACAGAAATTTCGCATATAAGACATATAATCAGACCTATGTATGTATGCATGTATGCACATGTAATTCTTTGTCGCAATTCTTCCTTTGCATCTGAGACCATCTGGTAGAATAGCAACCATTTCTCCTTTTCTATTATTGTTCATCCGTTACAATCTTATTGTGCCCTGTTGGAAACGAATTTAAATGTGTAGGTTTTTTCTAGATTCTAGCTCAAAAACAGATTTGATCTCTCAACTTTAGTCCGTATGAGTGGGGTTAGAAACGAAATCCTACGCCAAAGGAAATAACCAAACCTATCTCACTTAAAAAGACGTACCTGTTAGTATCCCTCTGTGGTCTGGTCTGCGCCTGTGTATATTAGTTCATCTTGAGCAGTAGCTGTACTACTTGCCGTTTGCCTGCTCTCGTGCGATCAAACACAGACTTCGAGTTTCACAACGTGCTGATCTTCGGATCAGTTTCGATGTGCTTTAAGAGAGACGGCGGCAGACGCGGGAGACAAGGACGGGAGGAAAGAGAGTAAGGAGAGGCAAGGGAGATTACCTGAGAGAGGCAGAGGTTAGGGCACCGCTCGAAACACAGGCAGAGATGGAGCAAGAGATTCCCGAGTCTGAGAGAAGAAGACCCATCGAAAACACGTATGTATGTGTGCGTGCGCATGCATGCATGTGTATGTGCATGTGCGTGTATGCATGCATGCATGCGTGCATGTGTATGTATGCATGCATGCATGTGTGCATGTGTATGCCTGCATGTGTGCATGTGTATGCATGCATGCATGTATGTGTGCATGTATGTGTGCATGTGTGTGTGCATGCATGCATGTGCATGTGCATGTGCATGCATGCATGTATGTGTGCATGTGCATGCATGCATGTATGTGTGCATGTGCATGCATGCATGTATGTGTGCATGCGCATGTATGCATTCATGTGTGTGTGCATGGGCATGTATGTGTGCATGCATGTGTGCATGCATGCATGTGTGTGTGCATGCGCATGCATGCATGCATGTGTGTGTGCATGTGTATGCATGCATGCATGTATGTGTGCATTTGCATGTATGTGTGCATGTATGTGTGCATGTGTATGTATGCATGCGCATGTATGCATGCATGTATGCGTGCATGTGTATGTATGCATGCATGTGTGTGTGAATGCATGTGTATGTATGCATGCATGTATGCGTGCATGTGTATGTATGCATGCATGTATGTGTGGGTGCATGTGTATGTATGCATGCATGCATGTATGTGTGCATGTGTGCGCATGATGGTGTGGCTGCACATGTTGTTGATCTTGTCTCTTCACCACACTCCACCTCAAGCTCGATTGTGTGTTTTGGGGTTTGTCTTTGCAGTTGTCTGTTGGTTTTTCTGTTTCCTCGTTTTTAATGTACGCTTTGCGCGATCGAACGACTGGATTGTCGATTCGCAGCTCTTCTTGCGAACTGAAAAAAATTTCTACGATGCTGAGTTATGTCGGTCTTATCCACGCGGTTTGGGAGCCACGTCGCTCTACCACTCTTACCCCTTCTTGCTTTCTCCTTGTCATGACCTTATATAAGCCAGCTTTTCGTACCCGTTACGGTCATTATGAATTTTTTGTGTTACCATTTGGTCTATGTAATGCACCTGCCACGTTTATGATGCTCATGAATGATGTGTTTCGTCCGGTACTAGGGGATTTTGTTGTCGATGATATACTAGTGTTTAGTAAAACCCTAGACGAACACATAACTCATTTACATACCGTGTTTGAATTTTAAAGGACCATTCATTGTATATCAATGAAAAGAAAACCTTCTTGTGTCAAGAGGTTGTTGAGTATTTAGGCCATCTGATATCTGCTGATGGGGTAAGAATGGATCCTTCAAAGGTCTCAGTGATTCTGAGTTGGCCAGCGCCTAATAACGTATCAGAATTGAGATCATTTCTAGGATTGTCTGGTTTTTACTGCAAATTCATTCAAAGATATGCCGCTTTAGCTGCACCTTTGACTGATTTATTGAAATCAAAGGTAGTATACGAGTGGACACTTGCGAGACAACAAGCGTTTGATCAGCTTAAGAAAGTTGTAGCATCTGCACCAGTGTTGAAGGTTGTAGACCCGCAATCACCCTATATCTTAGAGACGGACGCTAATGATGTGGTTGTCGGGGCAGTCCTCATTCAACAAGATAGACCTATAGCTTTCCTGAGCAAGAAACTGTCTCCACCGCAGAAGAAGTGGCCCACGCATGAGCTAGAGCTTTATGTGGTCATTAACGCACTTAAGACATGGCGTCACTATCTTTACGGAGCAAAGTTTAAAGTCTTAACGGATCATGCTACTC
>JBBBWG010033130.1:0-24547 GCA_037176905.1 Azolla pinnata
AGAAGAAGAACAGAAGAAGGAGAAGAAGAAGAAAAAACACAAAGAAAGAAGAAGGAAAAACACAAAGAAAGAAGAAGAAGAAGGAAGAAGAAGAAGAAGAAACACAAATGAACAGAAGAAGAAGAAAGAAGAAGAATTATGCATGCATGCATATAAGTGTTTAGGGAGAATTATCGAGGAAAAACGCGTAACAAAATTATAAGCTATATTTTAACACCTACCAAAACTAGATCTTACAAATTAACGTGCAAATCGATCGATTAACACCAGATATATATTAATTGTGAGATCGATTAACATTAGATGAGCTGATTGATTTAACGCTCGATTACTCGAACTCGCACCTTCTTAAACACATCGATCAACGAATTAGATTCTGAAATCGTCAGCTTTTGTGAATCAAATATTGCAAGGGAATCAATTCGGGGCAAAAAAAAACCATTCTAGCGAAATTAGTCGGGCGTTAATTTTCGGTGGGAATCAAGGTTAGGCGTTAATTTGTAGTTTCGGATTTTAGTAGGCATTGAAATGTAGTTTATAATTCGGTTGGGCGTTTTTCGGTAATTCTCCCGTGTATTTACGTACATAAGCTTGCTCAATCTAATTGGGCGGCTAGATCACATACATCCATACATACACATATACATACATGCATCTCGGCATTGGAATAGTGTGTTTTGTGTGTGAAAGGGGACAAAAGAGTGTATCTAGCATCATATAGCCAGTTTCCGAAGGTTTGCGGAAACTGGCCTCTAGAATCCTGGGCTTTTCCGACGGCTTACAGTGGTCCAAGATCGACCTGAGCCGATTCAGAGATCACAGATGGGATAAGAAAGCTTTACAAAGCTCTTATGTTCGTTCGCGACATGGAGTCTTTGGAAGCAACGACGATGCAAGAAAGCATTCGACGACGATCGATTTCCCGAAGTCGATCGTGGATAGTAAGCGACAGAGGAGATGATCTTCTGCCTTAAAGGTTCAAAATTTATATCGTTACAACCGAATTAGAGGTTCAATTCTACATCGTTACAATCGAATTAGAAGTAACGAAAGAAGTCTTTTCTTTTTCTGTTTTACTACTGGGATTGTTTTGCCCTTCTGATTTATTCTGGACAAGGTAGGAGGATAGGAAAAAAAAGGGTCAAATTTTCTTTTTAACCAATGGAAGTATCTTCTGTTTAGGATAATAGGGAAAAAGGGTCTTTGGCTTGACACCAAAACCTAAGAGGGAGAACCAACAACAGAAGATCCATGTCTGATCAGACTCCGTAGGAAGTTCAGGTAAATCGATAGGAAAGCTCGAGAGAGCCCTCGATCTTTCTGTTAACATTTGCACGGAGATTCTCGCTCTGCGTCGAGGCTTTCGCCGGATCACAAGCGTTTGTCGACTTAGATCGTGACCGAATCGAGCATATGAAAGACACCGAAATGTATATAGCATTCTCTAATCACATAGATGTATCTATACTACTCGGGATCTTTAGCGAAGAGCGCTGCGACCAAAGAATAACCAACTGATTGCTTCTTGAACTGTTTGCGATGCTTCCTTTCCCATCTCTTTTCCTTCTTGTTTGGTGTTTTTTCCGACCGGAAAACCCATGTGCACGATAAGGCCTTTTTCCCCCTTCTTCTTTTCATGTATTTTTTTTAACATCAAGCTTTTGGTGCATCTTCCCCAGGGTAGGGCAGAAGAATTCATCCATTTGGACAGGTTCCTTCCAAAAAGGAGAAGTTCACAGGATGTCGCAAACCTCTGTGTCTGTGTCCTTTTGGCTTCATTCCTATTTAAAAAAACCCTAAACCCTAAACCCCAAACCCTAAACCCTAAACCCTAAACCCTAAACCCTGGAGTTTACAGGAAAGCATTCCATTCCTATAAACCGTAAACTGTAAACCGTAAACCGTAAACCGTATAATTTGAATGAAGTTGTTCCTTTCCTATAAACCTTAAACCTTGAACCACCCTGAACCGTATAATTTGAATGAAGTTTGTTCCTTTCCTATAAACCTTAAACCCTGAACCCTGAACCCTAAGCCCTCCTAAACCCTGAATGATCGTTTGGTTTAGCTTTCCAATCGAGGTTCAGAAGCGCTAATTAAAGAGCGCGCTTAGACGCTTAATCATTCTTTTGACGAAGGAACGCCCCTCTTAATCCATCTCGCGGAGATGGGGGTAAATTTTACGTCGGGAGGCGCCTTTCGTGGCGCCCGATAACATTCCATGTGCTATCCACTTCTTTGGGCTTCTCTCGAGCTTTTTGTTTTTTCTAACGGGCCCCCGGAATCGTGGTCTGGAGTTTTTGGTCTCTTGCGCCTTCGAATGTTATGGAAGGAATAAAAACGCCTCGATCCATCTTCCTTCGAGAGCGCGGCATACTATTCCCAAATTTTACAAATACGGCACCGCGATCTCGATGCAAGCAAGCGCATTTTCTAAACCCTTTTAAGCGCGAATGCCGAGCATTGCAATCCACAAAAGACACACACACACACACCAACACATTCATACATAGTCATTCCTCTATGGAATTCCATGGTACGAAAATCGCATGTCCTCTTGTCTCTCTATGTGTGTGTGTGTGTGTATGTATGCATATATACATGTGATCCAAAGTGTCCATATCGTGTGCGAAATATCGGGGCATGCATCCATGCGATCGATTCCAGATCCAGGAAGCTCTTTCAGAAGAACCCCCGAGGAAAGGGAAAGACGAGAGGGCAGAGGCGCCCCGCCAAAAGCGAAGATTCCCTTCTTTTCGGAATTCGGGCGACATACATACATACATACATACATATACAGATACATCTATATATATAGATACATCTACATATACAGATACATCTACATATACAGATACATATACATATACATCTACATCTACATCTACATGTGTGTATGCGTTGTTGTTGCGGTGATTACGATGCACATGGAGTGGTACATGCGCTTGTAACTGCGATCCAATCCGATCCGATCCGCGCATGCCATGCATGATGATGATGCTGGTGCCATGCCATTGTCTTCTAGAAGAAAGAAGAAAGAAGACAGAAGAAGAAGAAGAAATCTCATGGCCCCAGAAACAATCCCCAGGTCAACTGCAAGCTCATGTGATCATGCCCCGCAATTGGCTTCAAAATAACATGCATGTAAAGCACATTGTTTACGTCACGGACACACAAACTGTAAATCTCCCATCATCATCATCATCATCATCATCATCGCTTCCTCGATTCTATACCTCAGTATATGATTATGTTTGTTTCAAATTGTTTCCGACTCGATGGCTCCATCGCAAGGTCTGAGGTTCGAACCCTCTCTGGAAATCTCTATGAAAGGAGTTAAAAAACCCTACTACACTAATATAGTCCATGAATTATGGATTCAGTAGTCCCACAATATAAAAGCATGATAAGTTTATTTAAGTTAAATTAAGAGACGTACCTTATCATGTCATTATAAGCAGATCGATAAATGTTCTTATTAAGTGTAACCACTAATTGGTCTTTGCATCATAATAATCAAACCATAGGGCTAGCACAAGTGGGCTTGCTTTATCAAGCACTAAACGATGCTAATTACAAAGACTTTAATCCTATTGTGAGAGGTAAAGATATGAGATCGCTGGTGCCAGAATGTTAACTACCTCGAGAAGAGGCCCGCTTGGTTAATATATATTGAGAGAGACTCTAACAATGTGACAAGGCTCTAACTTGAAACAACACTTTCTCAACTCCAACTAAAGTACGATCTATAGAACATATTGATGGTTACTTAGATTTGTCTCTTATCATTTTAGTAGGGTTTAGGGTTTAGGGTTTAGGGTTTAGGGTTTAGGGTACTGTGAGATGAAAAATTGCATGCTCATGCAGGTGCTACCTGGAAGTAAAGAATAACAAGCACAAAGAAAAACCAATATCTTTAGTCGAAGCTAGAAGTAATAGATGATTTACAAGATGATTTGGCAAAGTAATTATCTATTTCAATGACGAAAAATTGTAAGACCTCTTGACAATTTTCGTCATTTTATTTTATTCTATGCAATAAAAGACGAGAATAATCTCCGTGGTTTGTGATAATTTCACTTTGGACAACCATGTCATATTATAGAAAGGATCACTAATATGCTTTTAACTTTATCCTTCAATATTATAGATAGGATAAATTTCGCTCGAACATCACATTGCCTGAACCCAACTTTCTTTAGATCATTATGCTCGAAGAAATACAAAGCCATCTTAAAACCATGATCCTAAACTTATTTAATCTTCAAGTGAAGTTGCTTGTCTCACGGTGAGGACCTTACACTTTGATATTTACGAACGAGATTAAGGTGTATCATTATATTATTTGTTCACGAACTTCTGTTTTACAAAGCCAATAATCAATCGTCACAAAAAAGTTAACCTCAAACATATTAACGTCTGTATTCATATCTATTGACATCTCAATACATAAATCTAATGATTCATAACTAAATGATAAATTATCATTATGTGCTAATAACTATAATATGGTTACTATGATCGCGCAAATAATAGGTAATCGTCCAGACATTACACTATCAAGAAACCCATGATAGTTGTAATGTTAATACAACCATTCATTTGAGTACCTATAAGCACACACATGTGGTGTTTATTTGGACTAGAATGTCATCAAAGTAAATGGACACAACTCTTTGTTCGATTAGGTCTTGTAAACTGTGTCAACCATCAGCCAGAAAGGGCATCTAGTGTTATGGGCATGACCCTAACTACTTGCCAAGGTACCGATTTCTAGCTTTTGTGGTTAGTTGACGTATCACAAAGTGTTGTAAGACAGTAGTCGTGAACTGGTTTAGATAGGTCTCATCTTAAAATATAATGTACTTCACTTGCAAGAGCACCATTTCGAGGCCGCCTGAGAGATTCGTTCCCCAACATTTTGTTTACAGCTACCGAAACAGGCTGCGTTTCGAATTCTGGTGGCATGAATCACGCGTCTTTTGCAATCTTTGATATACTCAAACCTCTCCGATCGATCGGCACGCTCTGCAGTATGTGTTTTACACGGCCGTATTCGCAGCAGAAGGTGAGCGATTTTAGCGGGAGCTCTACGACGATGCAGATCCGCAGCAGAACTAGAGTTGTCCCAGTGCAGATCGGCCAGAGAAATTCAAGCTCAAACGGCATCGGAAAACGAAAGAAAGAAAGAAACTAAAAACACAAACAAAACCTTGCTTGAAAGTGTTGTTTACCCAGCAAGAAGATTGAATTTATGAAGTGTTTACCCAGAAAGATTTTGAATTGTTTTCAGCCAAATGTTACAACACATGAACTTGGGAAGTATATGTTTTTGTGTGTTTTTTTATAAAGTTTGTTTTTGGAGGCTTTCCTGGGATTCGAACCTTGGACTTCTCAGAAAACACAACAAAGAGATCTTCTTCTTCTTCTTCTTCTTCTTCTTCTTCTTCTTCGTCTCCTTCGTCTCCTTCTTCTTCTTCATCCTTCTTCTTCTTCGTCTCCTTCTTCTTCTGTTCCGATCAATGTCACGAGTCGAAGATTCCATGGAGAAGGAGCAACAGCAGCAGCAGCAGCAGCAGCAAATGAAAGACATAACCTGCTCATTGATGAGGAATCTGCCTGTCAGGTTTTAGGGTTTTGTGTTCAGGTTTTAGGGCTTTGTGTTCAGGTTTTAGGGTTTTGTGTTCAGGGTTTAGGGTTTCGTGGAAGCTTCGGGCGTATGTATTTTGTAGATTCTGTGCGCCTCCAGTCCGACCACCGTCCCGCTTTGGAATCATCGCTCTGCTTCCCGCTTCTTCAACCTCTGCTGCTTTCTTTTCTTTCTTTTCTTTTCTTTTCTTTTCTTTCTCTTTTCTTTTCTTTTCCTGCAGGCAATTCTCCGAGCTGCAACACTTTGTCCTTGCTTTCCGGCACTCCCCACCTTCCCCGTTCTGACCACCGGGGAAGAAGAGCCATCCCCCTTTTCGAAGAGGGAGAGATTCACGCCTTCTTTTCCATGGCTTTTTGGTGCATCGCATTCCCAGTCGGGCTATGTGCTACATTCACCTCCGTTGCAGGAGGAGTGAGTAGAGCGGGGATCCGACTCAAGACCAGAGTTTTATGCAAAGCTCGAGGGCAATTCCAAAAGGCATTTCGCGGTCAATAGGGTGTTCCATTTGATCACGAACAAGATGGGTACCATGGCTTCTGATGAGAGAACTGCTTGCTGGCTCTTATGCTATGGGAAGTTGTGCACAGATCAGTTTCTTTTCTGCTCACCTGTTGTGTGTCTGCAAAACGCAGTGGAGAATCGTGTTCCAAAATCTCCTACAATGCCATCCTATCTTCTTCTCCACAAAACAACTCAGGTTGAAATCCCATGACCCTAAAGATGTAAATGTTTCTATTTGAAACTCAGACATTTCGAATGAACCAACAACTACAGATCGATTTTGCTTCATTTTTCCGATCAATCGGTGGCTTTTGGTGGCTCCATTTTGAAATTCGGTCAATTGGTAAGACACAGCTTTATGCATGTCGATCATTCCATGATCGGTTTTGCGCCAATCCCTTGTAATCGATTCATCAAATTACGAGGGAACTTGTTCCCCTAATCACTAAAATGCTCAAATCCAGTAAGCTCATGCAGCAAACTTATCGCCGACAAAAGTTCAAACATAATTCTTATGATTATTGAAACACTGAAAAAACTTTAGGGCAAATGCAGTATGGCTCTTTTGTAGAGAAAAATCAGCAAAATAGGCAAATGTATATTTATATATAGTTCTTTTGTCTTGTAACACTTCTGGAAATACATTAGCTAAAGCTTATATCGCTTAGTGTAGTAGAGGGTATGAAAATGTGTGAAGAGGTGTCCGAAATGGTTAGGATCTCCAGCACTCTTCATACCAATCATTTCCAATGCATCCACCAACTGTTTCTAATCTCTCGATGCTCTTTACTTGACACACATGGTGAGTCCGTTTCAGTTTGTTTTGTTATATATTGCTCCTCTTGGCTAAACATCAACTCAATATCTAATTGTGCTGCATATATCAACGAGAGAACCCTGTTCTTAAAAGCAAACTGAAACATCAACTCAATATCTAATTATGTTGCACCTATGAGCGTGAGAACCCCGTTCCTAAAAGCTTTCATTGTAAAACAACTTGCAAAATTCAAGCTAGCTTTTATACACCCATACATGCTATAATTCATACCAACAGTAGAATCAGTGAAGACAGACTCGACAACCAAAGCTACAGAACTAATTCGAGAAATTGTGATATAAATCACGTGCTTTCTTCACTGCCCCACACAATAAGGACAGTCTGAACTAATCTTAATGAATCAAGTAGGGCATAAACAATGACTTGCCATTGGAGTTGGAGTTTTCTAGAAATCGTCCAATTGTTAATGATAGTAATGGCAACGACATAATGAGAATATTACCCAAAAGACAAATACATGAAACTTTAGGCATTCCAAAACAAGTCAATATCCATTGCAATCATAAGGATCTACCACGAGTATGTACTGCTCATAAGAAAATTACGTCAGGATGGAAAAATAATAGAAGACCGCATGATTCCACATTGGCGTTCCATTCATCCGTGTGAAGTGTATGACAGTATATCTTCTTCCTTATTCTCGATTGATATGATCCAGAGTTTTGCAAAGTTACAAAAATGGAACGCTTTCATCCAGCCAACTTGTGAGAAAAACGTGTGGAATCAGAAAAGGAATTATTGTCACTCCAATGGTAAAGCTTAGAAATCAAATCAAGGTCTCTTGTTTGATGCATTTCGATACTTCTCTCTCCATTCAGGTATATCATTATAACCACGGATTCTATTCTTCAGCTGTAGCTCTCTGCCCTAAGACAGAAATTTCCTCATACAGTTTCTGCCAAAAATAGTAGCACACGAAGTTCACATTGTTAAATTTAAGAGAATAAAATAAGATAATACAGGTTTCTGGACAATTTAAACATATGATATTGACAATGAAAAGATATATCTGGCATCACAGAAACCTGGCACATAGCCTCTTTGAAAACACAAACAGCAAGGAAAAGCTAAGACTAACCAAACTTCTACTTATTAAGGTATCGTTGACAATATGGCCTAAAACTATCTAGCCATGGAGATGTTGAAGGGCAACACAACATAAAACAATGGTAACGTATACATGTATACATACCCCTTTGTTGTTGTAGTGCCATAACTTATTAGCTGAAGCATCTAGAACCTGCAAGGAAAATCAAAAGATTATGATCAAATTGTTACTTCTTACTTCTCCATGGAAACTTTCAAAATCTAAGTTTTCTATAGATAGGAACATATGAATGAAATGAGCTCCAGATATGGAATTACACGAGTAAAACTAAAATCATTGTTTAAGAGAAAAAATTTCTAATTCGATCAATCAAGAAATACATATGGGAATACTCATAAACTGGGTGAGAGCAAACAGTGAGCAAAATCATGAATAAATATTATTATGCTATATCCAAAAAGGATGTTAATCGCCAGTGTAGAAGTGAATTACATATTGGTTTTATTGTGAAATGCTATATGACAATGGATAGGAACGTATGCAGGAAATGAATACTGACTTATGAATGTCATATGTCAAGTTGAAAGCCAGATTCCATTAATTTGAGAAAACATACTGCAGAAAATTTCAAACAGAAAATTTCAAGGTCCTTAACAAGAATATTAGAGAACCTCAGAAACATGAATAATTCATACTGCAGTGCATGGGACCCACTATAATAAATCATAAATTAAGCATTTGTACTATGAATAGTACCTCCTAGCTCAAATATTACTAAAATTTTAAGCCCTTCTAATGATAAAAAAAAATTAACCTAGGAATCAAATCCAGTGTTCACAACATGGTACCATGAACATGAACAACAGATATATAATTAAAAGAAATGATAAATATGGTAAGACTTTTCAGACACTAAATTTAAGCATCACAATATCACAAATCATTAAGGTTAATATTCATTAGAATGAAGAAAATGTAGAGAAGGAAAAGAGATTCAAGAACTGTGCGAGGATAAGGATTGTAGGCTATACAGTAATGCTAACTCTCAAGGAAGCGGCAGAAAGAAAACAACGGAAAAAATTATAATTATGATTCAAGAAGGAATAGAAACTAGAAATATTCCACTGTTCTTTGCGAGTCAGGTCATTAGAAGACTAAAGCATGGAATTTAGGATCCAGTTTCAAAACCTATTGGAATAGACACAATTTCCCGGGAAGACCATAGCATGCACACATCTTTTAGGCCGTATTCATCTACTTGATAGCATTTTAGGTGAACAGTCACATTACTCAAAAATCCTAAAGAGGTAAGAAATTAAACATGAGATTCTCACCACCATATATATGTAGTTATTGCATTAAGCTACACTCGTATCAATACTTACACTACAACTTCAAACTCGCTTTAGCTTTAGAGTCCACAAGATACAAGTTTATACTCCCAGAGTAATGACCCGAAACTTTCCTATATAAGACACTTCCATTTTCAGGTATGTAAAAACATGAATTTATGGTAAAGGTATGGACATGTCCTTTTCCTCGTAGCTTCGCTATCTACACCATTAACATACTGGCTCTTGTAGCACTAAATGTCATCTTAGCATTTCTTGCAATATAACCATAATATGTCGTTATATTTCAGGTATATACATTCAATACGACATAGAAGGCTCCTTTTTAATACATAAACTTTTTTCACTAAACTACAGATCTAAACCTAAAACTTTCAGGTTGCAAAAACTTATAAAGGAAACAAAGTCTGATACGTATGTGCACAAATATAGAATCCTCAATAGAAATTTTGCAGTACTTCCTTACATATTCCTGTTACCGTAAAAACCTTAAGCCCATCCTTTTTTGTAATCCCCCTAATAACGACGCCATGGAAATGAACAATTCCTTCGATTTTCTGTCTCTTTATAACTATATCTCCCACAACTTCATGCAAGAGTAGAATAAAATTCCTCGAATCTGTCGGGTCTCATTTTAGCCAATGATTAAAAGACAACGACAAAAAAATATCATAACAGAATTTACTTATCAATTCTTCACCAGCAGGCAGAATCTTGTCGGATAAAATGTAGATATAAAAAGATAAATCCCAGAATCATCATGTAATCCGGAGAGCATGAAGATACGGTTTTGAACAGAAAACTAATCCAAAGGCTAAATTTTGTATAAATGCATCACATCGTGAGGAACGAGGGGGTTCAAAAAGGTTGAAATTTCTCAAGAAAGACGACAAATCGAAAACCAAGAGTACCTTTCCGAGATCCAAATCAGGGACGCAAACTATCACAAGGACGAAAACGGGAGTCAGGGACCCGATTCGCATCCAACTCATAGGAGAAAGGGGACGGGGAAGTAGAAAAGACGGAAAGCTGCGGAAGAAAGACGGGGGAAGATCCGGGCCACGGCGTGAGCGCGATGTGAGAAGGCACTTACCCGTTCCCCGACGAGGGCGCCGACGAGGATGAAGGAGACGTAGATGGAGTTCCTGCGGGTGATGACCTTGAAGGCAGTGTCGAGGAATCCGGGCTGCGCGCGCCGAGCTCCGTCCATGGCTCCGGCGATGGCGATGGCGATGGCGATGGCGTCTGTTGTTGTTTAGGTTGTTCTACTATTTCTTGTCCTCTGCCAAAACACTTCAGCTTCTTCAAGAGTTCAACAGTTTTGACTAATTCCAGAAGATACCCCTCTCCTTCCAGATTAAATTTAGGGTTTAGGGTTTAGGGTTTAGGCTTTCTGAGATCATGAGAAAAATTGATCAAGGTTTCTCTCATGTGCTGAAGAGTACTTGTGTAGTTCGGAAGCTTACGAAAACATTGGCCGCTGAATGGCCACGGTAAATTTGTATCGGTTCCGTATGGTCGAGCTCGGAAAACTGGGATTCGGGGCTGCAAGTAGAATCGGCTAGCGTGGAGTAGATTCGGGGGTTAGCTAACATGTGTGTGGACTTGAGAGGAATCTGGTTCGGTTTTGAGAGGAATCTGGTCGGTATGAAACGAAGGGACGAATGCCACAAGCCGAGAGCTCGCAGTCTGGCTCTGAGTAGAATCAGCTAGCTGACATATGTGCGGACGTCTGTTAGCTAGCGCTGATAGGATCGGGGCTTCGAGTAGAATCGACAAGCTAACATATGTGTGGACATATGTGTTCATGGTTTGGTTTTGAGAGGAATCTGGTTGTCGGTAGATGGTGTGGAAAGAAGGCCCAAATGCCACAACTCGAGATCTCGCAGTCTAGCTTCGAGTAGAAATCTGCTATCTAACATGCTATAGCCCGAGAGCAAAGCACTGCATCAAATTCCGATACGTTGTGCTTCTTTCTTATCAAAAGATACTTCATTAGTGGACAATTATATTAGTCCAAGGCTCCAGAAAGAATGAGTTGTATACATGCGTAGAGTGCTTAGCATTTTATATAATGTCGTGACGCAATTATCGACGGGATTTTAAAGAGCCAAAAGCTGATATCGTCCTATGCAAGAGTCCTCGCAGATTGGTATAACTTCAAGTTGCGATCCATATCCATACATCTTGCTTTAATCGACATTGGAGCAACTGGTTCCAATGGTTGGCTTCATATAAACATCTTGCTTTAATCGACATCTTCTAGTACATCGTGAGTTAAAAAAACATATAGATTATGGGAATATAAACTTTCCCTCGCATCTCATCGATTTCGAACGAAGCTGTGCAGAAGTAACGGTTCGACGATGGGAATATGAACTTTCTCTTGGTATGCGATCGGAAGAATCGATTCGTGTGCCTAAGAGTTTCGCATGATCTGCCAGCTTTCTCTTGGCAGATCATCCGGAAATCGTACGTCATAAAGTTTACGATCGATTTTTGAACATATGTAAAAAAAAGGTTTACGAGATCGATAATCGGGAGATTGCAAAGGAACGAGGATTATCGATCGGAGGGTATCGGAAACAGGGATTAGGTGGGTTTAATTAGTTGTAATCCATGGGATTTTGCACTAATTGTGTTTTTAACTTTGGAGAGATGTTTGTTAATGGGCTCACAATTAGGCAAAGCCGGAATCGAACCCGTGACTCTTTTTGGGCTCCTTCCTGTCCATGGATAAGCTTCCATGGAACCTGAGCTCGAGCTGAAGAAGAATCAAGCCCGCCCACAGAGGAAAACGATCGAGCTGTCCGGAAGAAAGAAGCGCCCACATAAGGAAAAGGATCGAGAGAGAGAGTAAGAGAGGAATCGAGAGGAAGGAGAAGATGGAAGTGATCAGAGACAAAGCAGAGATGCTTCGGTGGTCTAGGTCCAAGAGGCGAGCTGGGCTCACCATCGCCCTTGTCCCCACCATGGGTTGCCTCCACCCTGGCCACCTATCCCTCGTCCTGGAGGCCAAGCGGCAAGCGCACCTTGTAGTCGTCTCCATCTATGTGAACCCCACGCAATTTGGACCCACCGAGGACTTCAACACATACCCTAGAGACATCGATGGAGACCTCTCCAAGCTCCAAGTAAGCAACCTTGCTGATGCGTGTCTGTATGTATGTTTGTGTGCTTCTATGCATGTGTTGGTATGTATGGTATGTATTGCACATATGTCGGCATCCATGCGTGCCTGCATGCATGTGTGCACGGATGTGGTATGCTTGCATCTGTGCACGGATGTGGTATGCATGCATGTATGGACAGATGTGGTATGCACGATGAATGCTCATACGCGTATGTATGCATGTATGTATGTATGCACTTGCATGCACGAATGTGGTATGCTTGCATGTGTGCACGAATGTGGTATGCATGCATGTATGGACAGATGTGGTATGCACGATGAATGCACATACGTGTATGTATGCGTGTATGCACTTGCATGCACGTATTTGTGGAGGTATCTATGCATATACAATGTACGTGTGTGTCTATGTATGTATGTAGAAAGATACCTTCCTGTGAAATTCCCTTCTGATCCAGTTACTAGAAGATACTCTTCCATGAAATGGTTTCTTACTTCCTTTCTCATCGTTTTGGAAGCTTCATACGAATAGGCAGAGGATGTGAAGCAAGTTCATTGTCATGTTTGTGGTTTTTTTGTTCTTTGTAGCCATTAGGTGTAGATGTGGTGTTCAATCCGTATGATCTGTACATGCGTGATGCATCTCCACATGTAGATGACATAAGGCAGTTGAACGATGCAGTTGAAGGGAATGGACATGAAACATGGGTGAGAGTGGAGAGGCTCGAGCAGCCATTATGTGGTAAAAGCAGGCCCATCTTTTTCCGAGGTGTGGCCACTGTAGTAATCAAACTCTTCCATATCGTGGAGCCAGATGTTGCAGTATTTGGAAAGAAAGACTATCAACAATGGAAATTGATTTGCCGGATGGTAATACTTCTGCTTAGAACTAAATTTGTGGAGAGTTTCTAATGTACGAGACAATCAACCGAATGGGTCTGTGCTGAAGGTGAGAGATTTGGATATTCCGGTTAAGATAGTGGGCGGTGAGCTTCTTCGGGAAGCGGATGGTCTAGCTATGAGCTCGCGGAATGTGTATCTTTCGCCTGTAGAGCGGACACAGGTTTGCTATCTAATCATCCTCTACTTGATTTTTTTCTTTGGTTTTTGTTTCAGTGAGGTTCTTATCTTATCATCAAAGCTGTAAAATTTAAAGAATCTCAAGTTGATCTTCACCCCGGGGATCGTCCTATCCCATGTAAATTATTGATCTGCATATGTTCATTATATGTAGATATGTATGTGTGTCCACATGTATACATGCATGCATAGATAGATAGATATAGATATATAGTTTCTCCTTGAAGTTGCATCACACACCTAGTATACGATTTATATCAATGCAAGGAATATTGGTAGTGAAGTTTCTGTCAGTTATGGAAAATTAGAATACTGTGTTGCATGTTGGGTTTCCTTGTTCTTGAAGTTCAGTGCAGTCGGATTCTCAATGCAGGCATTGTCCATCGTCACTTCTCTCAGAAAGGTTGAGGAAGCCGTAAGCACTGGAAATCTCAACGTGTCTAGTCTGGTTAACCTTGTGAAGCAAGAAATAACAGTTGCATCTGGGAAGGTTGATTACGTGGAGGTTAGTGACTTCCATGTTCATTCATGAAATCTACCACTGTCTATAATTTATGCACTGTTTCCATAAACCTATAATGAAAACATATTGTGATATTAATCCTACAACAATTCATGACGATTAGGGATTGATTTATGCAAATTATGTATGTTATCATAGTGTAAATTTGAATGAGTATGTATATCTATATAGATAGATATAGATATTTATAACTGGGTGGACCTTTGTTAGTATTTTGATCTGGAAATTGTCTATTGTTCAGATTGTGAACCAGAAAACATTGCAATCACTGACTACAATCAATGGTCCAGCCGTCTTATGTGTGGCAGCATGGTTTGGTGGTGTCCGGCTTATTGATAATATTGAGTTGCAACCATAGTGTGCGTGTGTGCTTACTTACACACATACACGCACACATATAGTCCCACTAATCTATATCTGGCACTGATGATGCTGATAACATGTGCCAGTTGTTGGTGATTACAACAGTAAGAACAGAAAATGGGGAGCTTCAAGAAGTCGCATTTCAGAGAGTATATATAAAAAGCTCTAAAACTGTTGGAAATGGAAGTGGCGTATATATTGTGAAATGATATCCTAACATCAAGCAACATTGCCTCCTGATGGAAATAATGGAGTTAGTGAGATGAACCGCTACAATTATTGATCTTGTGTTAGAATTCTTGAGTATAAGGAGGGTGCACGAAATCTCAAGCAACTAAGAGGTGGACATTCTTGGGCAATATTGGCGGTGGATTTATCGACAATGGACAGCTTTCTCTTCATGAATTACATTTGACCTTCAAACAAAAAAAGAAATTTATCCATATTGTAATAATTGTGTCTCGAATTGGTGTAACTGCTATCAAAGGTAGCATTAGTGCGTAGACTTCATTTGTCGCAAGCTTCCTGATTTCTGATGATTTTTGTCATTGTTCGGTGAAAGTTCAAATGTCTTTGTAAGTTACATTTGTAAATTGTCATAATCAAATACTATATGATTTTACTCTAAGCTCGTTCAATCCTCTAAACTGTATACCTCTTGACATTTGAGTTACTGATAACTCTATTTGTTTTGACACAATATCTCAGTTTGTATTGATAATTATTTACATTTTAGATCGTATTCATGATATCTGAAAATCTGGGGCATTAGCCCTCACAATGATGAAATATCAAGCTGTTACAATATCAGTATACATACATCTTTGCGTGAATGAGTACACTCAATCGTTTGTGATGTTTTGTCACTCCAACAATTTCATTCTCAATACATTTGTCACATTGCTATGCTGTTCGGGGGGATTTTGAGTGTGTTTCGACACCCACACATTCCAGCTAAATACTACATGTCTGTGTACTTCAGTTTATACAAATACGAGTCTCCATTGTGAGGATTTGTTTGGCATCTTCCCACATGCCTAGATCAGAGTAGATACTCGACATTATAGAATAGAGAGATGCATGCCTACAATCCATTGAAACAGCCCACTCGAAGCATTTTCTAGCAATCTTGGCTTCTCTATGCTTCCTGCAATGGTTCAACAGACTCGTCCACCCAATCACATTATGTTCTAGTGGCATGCTTAGGAGCAATCCTTGTGCCTCTAACAGATACCCAGAGGCACCAAGAAGGTCAACAAGGCAATTATAATGATGAATCGTCGCTGTAATATTGTAGCCCCGTTGCAATAGCATGAAGTATGCATAGCCTTCCTCAATCAGGCCAGCATGACTACAAGCCGAAAGGATGCTGACAAAAGTCACATTGTTCGGCTTCAAGCCTTCTCTTTGCATATCACCAAACAGTTTCAGCGCATTTGTGTACTCGCCACATTGCACAAAGCCTCCGATCAACGCACTCCACATGACCACATTACCAGTCCTCGCCTTCTCGAACACTAGCTTCGCATGCTGCAAGCTACCACATCTCATGTACATGTCGATAAGTGCAGTGGCGACGATTGGATCCGATTCGAAGCCACCTTCGCAGATAATGTGATTGCATATCTGGCCTTCGTGAATGTATACCAGGTTTGAACATGCCTTCAAAATGCTTAGGAATGTTACCTTGTTTGGAGGTATCCCTGTCTCTACAATCTCTCTGAACACCTGTAGCACGAGTTGATCCTCTCCCTGCTGGAGCTGGCTGGATAAAAATGTGTTCCATGTTACGATATCAGGCAGGAAACCCTCCTTTTGCATTCTATGGAAGAGATGAACAGCTTCATCAAAGTATCCATGTTCCGAATGAGCTGCAATCATCGTATTGAATGTCACATTGTTTGGTTCAATGCCTTCTTGATGCATTCTATTGAAAAGAAGGAGAGTCTCCTCGGGATATCCATTCTGAGCATATCCAGATATCATCACATTCCATGACACCACATCTCGATTCGGGAAGCCGTCGAACACATGGCGTGCATATGCCATATCTCCACATTTGGCATACATATCAATGAGTGTGTTCGTAAGTGATGACAAATCCTGTGTAAACAAGCAATGGATGATACAAGAATGAACTGCGCGGCCCTTCCTCGACATCCTGTGCAATGAGCAAGACTTCAAAATGTTGATGAAAGAGACAGCATTGGGTTCAATTCCTTCTATCTGCATTTGCTCAAAGAGATTGAAGACCCTTTGCCCTTGCAAGTTACCAGCGATCATCGCATTCCAAAGCACTAAATCTTTGCTTTCTGAACCATCAAAAACAGCTTGTGCGTCAATGATACAGTTGCATTTAGTGTACAAATCTACAAGAATACTGCTCGCAAAAATATCATCTTGGAAGCCATGCTCAACGATGGAAGAGTGAATCATCTTTCCTTGTCTTAGGTATAGCTGGTTGGAGCAAGCTTTCAAAGCCGCGACAAAGACATGCCTGTCGGGCTTCAGATGTGATTCTTCCTCTTCCATCTTACAGAACAACTCCATGGCAGTTCCCTCTTCTCCAAGAGCAGCATGTGCCGAGATGATAGCACTCCAAACAAATACATTCTTCTCACGTATTTTGGCAAACACATATTTGGCCTCGGTTAAGCTGTTACACGCATGGAACAAACGGATCAGATGTGTGCCGATGAAAGCATTCGATTCTAACTCAATCTTCTTCACAATCGAATGCACTTGCCTACCTCTGCTCAGATCCTTTGTGCTGATACAGTGTTGCAAAACGAGGAAGACATGGCGGACATAGGCAGTGTGGTCTTTTGGCTGAGCTATGGAATCCAAAAGCTCAATAGCTCTCTCTAGCTTTCCCTGTTCACAAAGGGTCTTCTTGAGCATGTTAGGATGCCCTTCATTTCATGTGAAAATCCTTCTCATAGGGGAAACCAAGGCTGAAATTTGGTTTTTCAGTTCCAGCTCCTCTGCTCTTCATTATCTTCTCCTTCTGCTGCCTCTTAGGTCATTTCCCCTGCTTTTGCTTATCTCTGAAGTGGGTTATGGTTCCAGCATCTTCTCTCGCATCTCACTAGACTGATAAGAAGAATCTGGTTTCGTAATGTGGTGTGTGTCTGTGTGTATATATACACATAGATATAATCTGTAAAGCATGAGCTCTACACACTTCTCCTCCATTGGCACAGTAGAAAGATCTCTTCTGCATAGAAACATGGTGATTGTCTTCCAAAGCGTTTGCTTCATATCTTTGGACCCAATTGAAACATAAGAATTTCGTTTTGCAGATTTTCTGCGAACTCTACTCTACTCTACTGCAAACCCTTCCATTGCAAAAGCCGATCTTAGTAACTTCTTGTGGTAAGCACGGTCTTTTTTACTGCAAAAACCCTTCCATTGCCATGATCTTGGTGCCTGCCATTTCAATACATATTCATCCATATCCATCGCTAGAAGATATGAATCATGATGACACATATAGTTAGTTGTCTGATACGGAACGCGTAATCGAGCTGAAAACCCACAATTGAATTGCTTCAAGACACCAATTTGCCCTTCCATAAGTTGCAGACAGAGCCGACGATAATATCGTACACAGAAATGAAAAGCAAACCCAATTCTGTAAAAGGCTCAAAAAATCAAACAGTAGGATGAGGATGAGTAAAAACATTTCGTTGTTAATAACAGTCCACAACCACATCATCAAATACTCCAAAACATTGTTCACCAATGTCATTGGAACCATCAATGCACAAAAAGGAAAACCTCGTCTGAATCAGAACAGACTTGATAACATCATTGGAACAAGAAGCAGCAAAATGCTAAAAAAAAGGTTATTTGCCCTGGGGTTGGATGGTTGACTGGATAAAATTTGCTGACAGTTTTTATTTACAAATAAATATACCACTTCCTTTGTTGTTGGCCAGAGCTTCTTTGTCATTCACTGTGAAAAGGAGGTATAACATTATACACTAAGACAGAATCTATAAACACCACCAACAAGCTTCCAGAGGCCGCCTGCTACAAGGAACCAGAAAAAGAGCCAGAACACACAAAAAAGTGCAAGTGAAAATATGCCTACAGCTTCTGATGACTTCATCTTTGAGCTTCCTCTATAGGATAGAGATTGGAATGAAGAACCATTGCAACAAGGAACAATACATGAAGAACTGCCCACCTTGTTGCTATCCTTATACTTGTTCCCACAAGCACATTTTATCGTAACTGACCTTAAGTCCACAGTGCTAGCCATGACACTTATTGACCCAACTGCCTTCACTGATGATGACTTTGGCGATGTCATGTCTGACGCCGAGGCCGGCAACACTGGAAGAGACTCCAAACAATTGAGTATAACACTGATAACCTTTGAATTCCCCTTCTCAATACCTTTCTTCATTGCTTCATCCTTGGATTCTTTAGTAAGAGGATCCCTTTTAAGGCATTCACCTTCAGAAGACACAGCCGCCCCAAGAAAATCATCAGAATACCCTTCAGAGGCGGGTTTCAAACCTCCTATATGCATGGGAGCAATAGAGTATTCCTCATCAACAAAAGCTCTAGCTTCCTCTGTGTGCATGCTATTACTTGCGCCATCATTTTCAGCTCGGGCATGGATGTCAGGCAAGTCAGAGAATATCGAAAATGCATCAAAGTATTGCTGCTCAATGTGGAAATCCCCACCCTCTCCGCCTTTATATATTTGAACATCATAATCTAATGCATCATTAGTATGAGCATAGTTGTAGTTAAGGCCTAGGAAATGAGAAAAAAGGTTCCATATCAGCACTTTTGCTCAAGGCTAATCTAAATATCTTAAAGATCAAGAATATACCAAAACTTGGTAGCACTTCTCCAGATGGGGGAATTTTCTGCAAGAAAGATATTTTTAGTTAAAACCATATGGAACATTCACACATTATCGTCACTAAGAATCAAGTATTGGCATAAAAAAACCTTATTCTTAGCTTGATCATATGCACCATCATCAGCATTTGTTTGTTCAGATCCATTAGCATCACTGAAGTCCAATGTCCTGCAACCAGTGATGTTTCCCCATGTATCTCGAATAGGTTCATATATACTGCTATTCATGCTTGAATCTGAAAATGATGGAAACAGGTCACTCATCTCCAGAAAGTCTCCATCTGTAGGTAAGCTTTGCGTTGATGAGTAATGACCATCTAGAGCTGAGCCTATACATTCTTCAGTTTGTTGTTCAGTACTTTCATCTACTGTTCCTACAAGCTCTTCAATTTCTTGCAGTATTTCTTCTTCTCCTTCAGGCGGAGAAAGAAACGATTCTATCATTAGCTCAACCATGTCATTCTCATTGCAGGGTTCTGTATTTGGTGTCACAGGTTTCTGTTCTTGAATCATTGCAAGCATTTTGACATTAAACTGCACTAGGAATAAAACAATCAATATCATAAATACAAAATGGATGTATCAGCATGTCAAAATACTGCAAAAAAGCAATCGAACAACAGAATTCAATAACTAACTAAGACCATAAAGATAAGAACAACGGTTCTCATGAAAAGTGATGGAATTTTTGTGGGCAGAAGGTACAAACCTTTACTTGATCTTCATTTAAAGCTTTCTGGTCCTCTGATTGGACTACTAATCCCCTGTCTCCATGTTCTGTCATACTCATAATATCTGGTTTAGAATCATTTCGGGAACGTTCTATAGATAGTGATGCCTCTTGAGGACTAGAGTTCACAGATAAAAATGACCTAAACACGCTCACATTATCATCCTCAGTTGCAGTCAAGGTTTCACAATCTTCTTCTTCTTCAGGTTCCTCTTCTTCTTCCACAGGTGCACCATATTGCTCACCATTCTTTGGACCAGCCCCACTCTTCTGATATATTCGACAAAGCACAAATGCATTCTACAAAAAAAGAAAATAGAAGGAAAAAGGAATTTACTAAGATTTCCCTCAAAAGGGAAGAAACTAACCTGATATTTGAACTATGCCTAAAACTAAAGCACATTGTGCTAACCTGACTATAAGCTGTAAATAAAAAGTAATCTGGTATGTAGATGAAAGAAAAAGATGAGAAATAAATCTCACAAGCTTTAAAACATATCAAACTTAACGTATGAGAAACCTGATAAGAAGGACACACAAAATATGTTACCTTTGAAGCATCCTCTTTTTCATGTTCCAAGTCATCAAGCCTATATTCATGCATGACCCAATTACTTCTTTCCCCTCTAGGTGCTCTACCCTTGTAATAGACAAGAGTCTTCTTCATCCCTACGCTCTTAGAGCGGGACGACACTAACCTGTCTTTACCTGTTGCCTTCCAATAGCCATTTTCAGTGGCTCTATTTGTTCTTGAGCCATTGGGATACTTCCTATCCCTGGGGCAAAAGAAATACCATTCCAAATCTTTTGTTTGAAGTCGTGATTTATCTGGAAAACAGACAAAAGAATTAGATAAAGTCGTAATCTCTGAGACTGCATAATTCTTGCAAGACTTCAAAATCTGTGCACAAATACATAATATGCTGAGCTGTGTTTAACATTGTAATATGCTGAGGCCACATAATCCTGGCAAGACTTTGCTATCACACGATTTGTAACAAAATCAGTGTACATATATATAATGTTCTTGCAAATTGATAACTTCACACTTGACCATATGTAATATATGCTAAGGATTAATGGAAAGTCCAAGCTTCACCATACAGACGCTGTCTCAGAATCAGTGATAAAAACTTCTACCGTACCTAATATATGGTAGTTCTAGAAGTTTATTTTAAACTTGGAATCAGTAATATTGAGCTTTACACCTAAAAGTTTATTTTATTTTTAAGATCAGGAACTACAAGGTTCACTGTTCATAGAATACATTCAGAAAATATGGAAACTTCAGTGCTTTTTCACACAAATAAGTTCCAATGAACTGACTTACAAATTTTCTAGATCCAGAATAAGTAACTCCATGTTCTAACACAGCTATTCTTAGTCATGGATTGGAAGCTTTGAGTTTTATGATAGATAGCCTATCATAAATTTGATCAAGACATATGATACACTACGTGTGGAATCAGTAAATTTGAGCTTGATAGCAATCTGCATTCAGCAACTATAAACTACATCGTACAAGGTAATTGCTTTCAAAGCAAGTACTTTTTTAACTCGCACGATTGATAATCTATCCATATAGTTTTCCTTATAACTGGTGATTGACCACAGATTACGAATCTCATTCACAAAATGTATGTTTGGAATCATACAGAGCCAAAAATGCGCAAAATTAAGTATTATATGCGAAAGTTCATATCCAGAATCGTACATAAGCTATGCTGACATATAATTAATATACATACATACAGACACACACACACGCACACACACACACATATATATATAATCTCTTCAGCATACCAGGTAAATCCCAAGGCTCGAATTTGTAAAGATCCACATCCCCGATGGCATCAAATTCAATCTTGCGCCCATTCACCTTCCTTTTCAAGTAGTAACTTACAAGCTCTTCATCCGTTGGATGAAACCGAAATCCAGGTGGAAGAGAAAGCTTTCCCATGTGTAAATAAATCAGAAACACAGCCCAGCTTCTTGTATGCGGGGAGGCCACAAAATGGTAAATAGAAAGACAACCAAATCTTCAAGTATCTCTAAAAATAAGAGAGAAATTTTCCTCTTCTTCTTCTTCTTCTTCTTATGGGCTACCGATGAATCATGCCACGCTTCCGCCTCCGAAATCTTTGAATGACAAAGTACTTCGAGAAAGTATTGGACACGGGTGTGGGATAGCTAGTGCATTCATCCTTCAACTCTTCTGGCATTTGCAGAAGTATGAAGGGGGGATTTTTGGTGTACTCCAACAAGAACCTGAAAACATTTCAAACTTCCAGTATCATCATCTTTTCTAGAACCATGCGAAATTCAGGTGCAGTCCTATTACGTGCCCAAATCTCGCCTGGAATTTTCTAGAACTACAACAACATATTAGGGACTTTAAGAAGGAAAACCAAACCGAAAAAATCTAAGCTTGGCAGACGCAGAAAGCCAAGTTAGAGATTGGAAAATTCGGAAGGTTAACATGGAGACTCGATGGCAAAAGCAAGTAGTATTGGTCTCTGAGAAACGAACACACACACACACATTAAACAAAAAGAAAGCGACCTAAAACCACGATTACATGGGACTACTACACGCACATAGATATAAAACAGATAGATAGATAGATAGACATGGAGGGAACAGAGCAGAGCACATAGAAACGGATGAAAGAATGCACAGAGGAGGGAAATGGGTACCTGATGGCGTGTTCAGCGAGGACGGCGAAGCAGGTTCCTGTCTTCTTCTCCGAGCTCTGTGCCGGGAGAAGAAACACGTAGAAAGAATAGAGAGAAAAGGGAGGAAAGAAAAAGCGATGGAGAAGACCGTCCCTCCTTTTTAGGACGTTTCACACTTGTCCGGACAAAACGGAAGAGCTCTGATCTTGTTCTCTTGGTTTAGAGTCTAGGGTTAGGGTTAGGGTTTAGGGTTGAGCTTAGAGTTTAGGGTTAAGTTTAGCGTTTGGGTTTTGGGTTAGGGTTAGGGTTTAGGCTTGAGTTTAGAGTTTAGGGTTAAGTTTAGAGTTTAGGGTTAAGTTTAGCGTTTAGGTGTTGGTTAGGGTTAGGGTTTAGGGTTGAGTTTAGAGTTTAGGGTTAGGCTTAGGGTTTAGGGTTGAGTTTAGCGTTTAGGGTTAAGTTTAGCGTTTAGGCTTTGGGTTAGGGTTAGGGTTTAGGCTTGAGTTTAGATTTTAGGGTTAAGTTTAGAGTTTAGGTTTTGGGTTAGGGTTAGGGTTTAGGGTTGAGTTTAGAGTTTAGGGTTAAGTTTAGCGTTTAGGTTTTGGGCTAGGGTTAGCGTTTAGGCTTGAGTTTAGAGTTTAGGGATAAGTTTTGGGTTTAGGTTTTGGGTTAGGGTTAGGGTTTAGGCTTGATTTTAGAGTTTAGGGTTTAAGTTTAGCGTGTAGGTTTTGGGCTAGGGTTAGGGTTTAGGCTTGAGTTTAAAGTTTAGGGTTAAGTTTAGCGTTTAGGTTTTGGGTTAGCGTTAGGGTTTAGGCTTGAGTTTAGAGTTTAGGGTTAAGTTTAGCGTGTAGGTTTTGGACTAGGGTTAGGGTTTAGGCTTGAGTTTAGAGTTTAGGGTTAAGTTTAGCGTTTAGGTTTTGGGTTAGGGTTAGGGTTTAGGCTTGAGTTTAGAGTTTAGGGTTAAGTTTAGCGTTTAGGTTTTGGGCTAGGGTTAGGGTTAGGGTTAGTTTTTAGGTGTTAGAACTAATATTCCAATTTTATTGGTAGCCATTGCCAATGGAAGCTAACCGAAGATTTCATCAGATGTCTTTATTCGTTGCAGAACCCTTGACAAATTCCTGATTTGTTGGCCCCTGGTTTAGGATTTAGGGTTAATGTTAGGGCTAGGGTTTAGGCTTGATTTTAGAGTTTAGGGTTTAAGTTTAGCGTTTAGGGTTAGGGTTGCGGTTAGGTTAGGGTTAGGGTTAGGTTTTAGGTGTTAGAACTAATAGTCCAAATTTATTGGTAGCCATTGCAAATGGAAGCTAGTCAAAGAATTCATCAGATGTCTTTGTTCATTGCAGGACCCTTGACAAATTCCTGATTTGTTGGCTCCTGGTTTAGGATTTAGGGTATAGGGTTTAGAGTTAAGGTTAGGGTTCGAATTTAGGCTTGAGTTTAGCGTTTAGTGTTAGGGTTAGGGTTAGGTTTTATGTATTAGAACTAATAGTCCAAATTTATTGGTAGCCATTGTATATGGAAGCTAGTCAAAGAATTCATCAGATGTCGTTGTTCGTTGCAGAACCCTTGACAAATTCCTGATTTGTTGGCTCCTGGTTTAGGACTTAGAGTTGTGGTGTAATGCTCAGGGTTCGGGGTTAGGGTTTAGGGTTAGAACTAATATTTCATAATTTTGGTAGCCATTGTAAAGGGAAGTTGGTGAAAGTGCTCTTGGTTTAGGGTTTAGGGTTATGGTGTAATTGTTAAAGGTTCAAGGTTTAGGGTTAGGGTTAG
>JBBBWG010033130.1:24647-40377 GCA_037176905.1 Azolla pinnata
TCCATTATCAGACCATGTTAGGCCCCGCGGGTGTAAGATTGATCAGACGCTCGGAAAACTTTAACTGTTGAACATGCCCAATTTCGAGACCAACATCATCAATGAAAAAAAAAAATTGCGCTATCATGCGAACATGTGCTATAATTAAACATAATCGAAGGCCTTGAGAAACTTTATTCACCCCCCCAAACTTGTCTCGACGTGATCGACAGCTATACAACGTTGTTCACGGCAGCCCACCGACGAATCTCCGGAAGTTAAGAACCCGATGAAGCCGATCGTTGCTTCCAGGGTTATATAACCTCGAGAGAAACGATCGATCGAGAGCAGTCCGTGGAAATATCTAAACATACAGTGATCAAAACTAGTGTTTAACTTGCCCAAGAACAGTAGTTAGTATATTTCGACGCATATCCATCTTTCTAGTCAACTTGTCTATCTCAGTTCTATTGTGGTAACTGTAGCCGAAGGGCAGTTTTGAAACTTTGGCACCATGTCGAATCGTTTCTTGGAAAGAGGAAAAACAAAACAGTATATTTGTTCTTGCTCGCAAGGGTCCAGCGGAGTGGATCTGACCGATTTTCAGCGGCCAGCAACAAAGCGACATCCCTTGCTGTAAAAACCGAGCCGCAAAAAACATGCAATAAATGCATAGCCGGCGATTTCTACCGCACATCGCTGACCGATCGGATTCCCAGAAGAGGGCGAGAATCGCAAACAGTTAGTCACCAGGCAACAAATCCTACCAACATCTCGATTCATCAGCGACTCTTCTCATCACGATTCCAAACAGATACGGGCAGTGCTCGCGAACCCAGCGATTTTGCCAGGGATCGGCTCTCTGTCAAAACGAGCCGAAACGGGGAACAACTTGATGGGTTCAGATCAGGCGCTTCGGCCATGAGAAGGGGTATTATTGAGAGGAATTAGATGTCTGGCCCAATGCCCAAATGCAGAACAGAGCTATTTCACACACACACACACACACCACACAAAAACCATAGATAGATGGAGAAGTTTACAAGGGTATTTTGGAGAATTAGGTTTTACTGGCAGAGAATGAAAAAGTCTTCAGAGAGGATAGTAGTTTTCTTTCTTCTTTTTTTGTGTGTGTGTTGGAGCTTTCCATTGAAGCTGGAGTTTGACTCTGTGAGGAAGAGGAGGAGGAGGAAGAAGAAGAAGAAGCAGAAGAAGAAGAAGAAGAGGAAAAGAAGCAGCCAATGGAGCAGCTCAGAAAGAGATAAAATGGCCTCCTTCACCTTCTCCTTCTCCTTCTTCTTCTTCTTCCCTTCTCCTCTCTTCCCTTCCAACGACAGAGCACCTGCACATCTACCGAATCAAGTAAGAAAGATCTGTCTTTGTTTTTTCTTCCCCCTTCTGTTTCCTCTCTTAATTACCCATCTCTTCTGTTTGTTTGAAGTTTCCATTAAACACCTTTCCTCCCTCTCTTCCTTGCTCATCCCTTCTCTTTTTTACCTTGCATCGTAAAACACTTGTTTTTAGTTTTTTTCTCTTGTGGGCTATTCCCTTCCTTCCTCTTCTTTCTTTCTTTCTTCTGTCCTCTGCAGGCATTGCAACATCTTGTGTGATGCAAAAATTCCGTCTTCAAATCCTTCCCCATCTCGATCTCTGTTTGATTTTGCCGTTCCAGCGCGACTTCGACTTGCCGCGGTTTTCCCCTACGATCCATCAATATCGATGCTCGAGAAGGCGCTAATTGATCTTCACTTCCTTTCCCCTTTTTCTTTTTCATCTTCGTCCTGTTTTTTTTTTTTTTACTGATAAAAAGATCCTTCCATCTCAGAGATCCTTTACAAGTTACAGACGTTTTGAAGGCCATTTTCAATTTTCTTCCTCTGTTAATTTCATGCATAGATGAGGAGGAAGAATTATATGAAAAGAGAAGGTGTTAGCATATGTCAATTGTGATAGGTTTTCAAAGTTCCCTGACTAGATGTGCTACAATCTGTTAGCTTAATGGGAAATCCTAATCGAATTATGTAGGTTTATGCTACCTAAGGTGTTTTCAGGTTAATCTTCTCCTTTTGAGCTAGATCTAGATTTTAGGATTGAACTCTTATGCAGTATGTTTTTCATAGGCATTCGAAAATGCCTATTATTTTATCGATCTCGAGTTGATCTCAGCCAAAATTTTCAAGGTTGATCTATTATTGGATTGGTCCTGGAATGTAGTATAGGATCAATCATTGTTTTCCTTCTCCAACTCTAAAGCCATAACGTGAGGAAAGCATTTGAACTCTTTTGTGAGAGGACCATGCTGAGAAATGTGAAGATTGATGGATTCTCCACAACATAGTCCCATTTTCAGTGTAATTGAGTTATGTTTTGGATTCTGCATATATATTTTCTGTTATTTCTGTAGTTGAAGCAATGCCCACCTAGAAAAGCTCATGAACAGATATTTTATACACCCTTAATTTATCTCCAAAAGCCGAAAAGAAGCAATAAAATGTAGTGTGCAGCAAACTATGCTAAATTAAAGCCACATTTGCACTTACCTGAATAAACTGCTCATGTTGGTATATGTTGATTAATTCTAGTTGCTAAGCAGTGCAGTTTGCAATGTATATGCAGAAATGAATCCGGTGTAGATGACAAGCATTGACCTAAGCAGATCGATGCATCAAAATTGTTGACCAAAAAATTCTTTACGATACAAGTGCTCACTGGGAAAATCCCAATAACTTTTCCTGGTATAGAGACATTATGTACGGTCCTTAGAAACATAACTTCGTACTTTGAAAGCTTTGTGAGACAGTGCAAAACATTATGGAAAAAGAAAAGAAAAGGGAACGTGAAATCAAACAGTTTGCCTGCTACTTGTATTTGTATCATGTATTGTCACAGTTGGTTCTACTTTTGCTTCTTATCACATTGTTGTTTTTGTGGAATGTGTTCCGATCCATCAATAGGTCATTCAAGGAAATGATGTTTATTGTAGACTCTCGCCTCAGCAAGAAAAGAATTCTAGTTTCGTAATAAGCATGAAAATGATATGCATCAGTAAACAAGTACATGGTGAACATGGAAAATTGCATCTATAAATACACAAGGGAACCCTCAACAGGGAAATTTTCGATGACTAGATATTTAACGCATTGGAGCATCATTATATGTATAAAACAGGGTGCATTCTTTCAAGTTGAGAAACAGCCATATGTTGTTCTTATAATGAAATCATACCTGATTGTTTTCCGATTGATGATGCTTTGGGATCTCGCTTTTCTTTTTCTTGGTTTTTATGAAATTCCATTTTTGCAATTGCATTTTGCGTCGCTAAAAAAGGAAGGAAAAATGAGCTCTGAAGCTTATTGTTATCTTGTACTGACGCATGGGTGTACTGGATTGTGCTTTCCAGGGGTAGTGGTTTTGATGGCGAAACGATTATTCGAGAAGAATCTTCAGAACCAAAGCTTGCACGGCATTCTATATTTACTTTGTAACCAGGTGTATGCTTGGTATAAGATCTTGCTGATTGTGACGATCCTCATATTGGCGCCAGTGTTCATCTTCGCATCACGCCAGCCGGTGCCGCCACTTATAAAGATATCTGATAGGACTCCGCCTGGTATACTGTTAGGCAAGTTGGAATACATCGAGGAAACACAGGCTGTCTGGCAAATCCCCGTCTCTCCGAAAGCTGTTCTCTTTCTTGCACATGGATGCCATGGACGAGCATCATTCTTCTGGGACAAAAACCCTAGTTGTGCCGAATGCTTGGGCCTCCCTGAGGAGAGAATCATCACACTGAATGCCCTTATGAGAGGGTATGCTGTCATTGCTATTTCGAGCACACGAGAATGTTGGAGCTTAGCCACGGATAAAGCCAAAGTCCTGAGTATTCTTTCAGGCTGGATCAGGAATAAAGGCCTACAGAAGCTCCCGATAGTAGCCTTGGGCGCATCTTCAGGAGGATTCTTGGTGTCAGCTTTAGCCCGAGAGTACAGGTTCAGCGCAATAGTGGTTATGATTTCTGAGGGGTCATTCCATAATATGCAGATCGGTGGGAGCTATCCTGCGACACTGTTTGTGCATATGGTTAAGGACGTCCGGAGAGCTGCCCTCATAAAGGCTGCCATGGACATGCTTCGAAGCAAAGGAATTGAGACCAGCGAAGTGTTGTGTCATGAATTGACTGTGACACCAGATTACTTCACAAAGATTCCTGGACTAGATTCAGAGACTTCCCATAAGATCCAACAGATTTTCAAACAGAGTGATGTGCTGGATGATAACAATCTGATGATGATGGATGGCCGTGCAATGAATTGGATGACACCATTGAAGGCGAAAAAAGCAATACCTGACACAGCTTACAAACTCTGGGATCTGCACATGCAGGAGCTTCTCAACCTTGCATTCGGCTACCACGAAATCACGAGCCTTCCATCGACTGATATATTTGATTGGCTTGATGCTCAAGTTTTGAAAGGGCGAAGTTGATACATTGCGTGTATGTATATATCATGTGTGCGTGATCATTAATTCATTTATTCTTCTTTGGTGTACTATCCCATGTCTTTTAGCATATGGCAATTGGAAGCTTCAGTAGTTTTGAAGGTATCTGCTGCAATTGAGATATATATGAATGGGCTCAATGCCCAGCTTTAACAGGAAGCACATGTTTCATTGCTTGTAAAAACAAATGTTGTGCAATCATCACTAATAATTCATTATTCTTTGTAGATAAAAATCTTTGCAGCTTCCTAATTCGTTACCTTTCTTTGGCATACATCACCTCAGCAATGATGTTCTTGTGTCGAATTTCATGAGATGAGAAAACTCATGGAAGCTCAGACATCATAGTTGAGACAATAAACTATATGGCAATCCTTGTCTCAGTGACTGTATGTTCATTCAACATATAGATTGAGAATGCAGTGAGTATTGACAAATACATGTAGTACAATTATGTTTTAGTAATGTAAGATTCAGTTCACAGCCTTAAAAAACCTAGCATCCTGGGATAATACAGCTCACAGGATAACAATGCAAGAAACCAAAGTTCAATAAAGCATCATAATAAAAGGTTATAGAATCAGAAGCTACTAACCACAAAAGGAGTGTAGATCTTTGGATTTTATTTTCAGTGCAGCTTACTAACAATTTCTTGCTTTTTCATTCATTAGAAATGACAGGGTACATTTCCCCAAGAAAAACATTGTTCTATTGAGAGAAAAGAGACTGTGCAAGCAAGTTGCAACCAGCTCCTTCCCTCCTTCACCTGAAACATAGCAAAGAGTGATTTTGTGAGGAGAAGTAGAAACAAACTGTGTATGTTTCGGAACAAAAACTGTATGTGATTAGCATAAAACTCAAGCTAGGAAATATCAACTAGCACTTGTTCAGCTCCTCAATGGATTGATGAGACAACTGAGTTTTTATTGGGTGAGTATCGTGTTTCCAAATCGAACCAGGACTCCAAATTCATTAACTTGTTGAACTCTTCAAAAGTGGCCAAATGTTCCAAATCATCTCTTGTCGTTCCCTTCTCTTTCAACGTCCTCACGATGTTGGTTAGAGCTCTTGCTGTTGCATAGAGCGTCGTGAGAGGATGCACAATAAGATGAAAACCCATGCCTTTAAGCTCCTCTGGCGTATGCAGTGGTGTGATTCCACCTTCAAGCATATTACAAACTCTATATCCACGTGTTCGCTTTCCAATCTCCCTGAGTTCCTCATCATCACGAGGAGCTTCTACAAAGCTAGCATCAGCACCGGCCTACATCAGTTATGACATCCATTTTAGTTCTCTTAATTTACAATAGAAAAGTCTTTTATCTACGTAATGTGGTAGATCACTAAACTTTTTGTCCTAAATGCTAGCAAGCCACTGGGCATCACACTTTTCTAGTTTTAATTGAAATTGTTCTAATATCTAAAAAGATGAAGGGAATCATACATCCATATACAGATTAGCCCTTGCTATGGCTTCCTCCAAACCATTTTTGGCTGAAGTGGCACGAGCATCGGTTCTTGCAACTAAGAAGAAATCCTTGTCTCCAATAGCATCCCGAGCTGCTGCTATCTTCTGTGCATGCTCCTCTGCTGGAATAACCTGCTTCATTCGATAAGATAAATATCCTAGATATGACAATCTTCCTTCAAAAACTTGATAATTAATTGCCTTCATCATATGAAACAATTAATTTGATTCAAAAAAGTTTCATGATTTCATGCTATACCTGCTTGCCACGCATATGACCTGGACAATGCCATCCATGAGAAACAAATATGGAGATGCGTTCAGATATATGTACACTAGAACTCGGTTTCTTCAAGGGAAACTAAGCAGAGGAAAACAAAATTAACATACCACATTTCTTTGGCCATACTTGATCCTATAATAAAAAATACAAGATAAATATTAGAAAATGGATACCAACATGTATTACACTTAATCTCCAGATAAACAACAGCAACATGTATATACCTCTAGAAAGCAGCCAGCTGCACCTGCAGCAATAAGATCTCTAACAGTCCTCTGTACATTCAAGGCATTACCTCCTCCGGTGTCTGAAACCAGAGAGTGCAAAACTGCTGAGTTAAATCTTTTGAAGAGACAGTGGATATGCATGACCAGAGTTTCATATCAATTCGTTATGCTCTCTAGTCTGGCCATTTCACTAAAAGTTATGATTTCATGTCTCCCAGAGAATAGCACTTTGTACAGAGCCTGAGGCACATATACAATTTCTCTTTCAAGAGTCTATATCAATAGTGTATTACATACATGATTGTACTCCACTTATGCATGATGTTCAAACAGAGTGTATATATTCATTAATCATCCACAAACACCAAAAGATGATATATCTCATGGATGATTAAGAAAAGAGAGATTGTTTGGCTTGCCTGCATCTGCAATGATAGGTATCCTAGAAGCAGCAGCACAAATGAACCGAGCATTCATTGCCATTTCAGGTGGTCTGCATACCACAAATAATGAAACCGAATGATGACAATCAATATTCCTGGTTTGGCAAAACTCTTGACAATCACGGGAAATTCAGAATATTAACAAGCAAAAGTTTAAATGGATTTTTCCACCACATGCATAGCAAAAGAGAACCTACCAAGTCATGAAATTTCAAGATAAAGAAGCGGAATGAAAACATCTACGACAAATCCATTCAAGTAGGAAATTTGAAAATATATCCAAGGTGAAAAATGGGATGTATTAGATAAATGTTTTAAAAAGTAGACTTTGATCAAATAATAGTGTCAGAAATGACGTACAAAATTAAAATTCAAGGATTAAATGAAGCACAGAGTTAAGAAGCAAAATAGAAGACTTTATCAGATCAAGAATTTCAGTAAAGGATAAAAGATACAACAAGCAGCGGTGATGCTTTTCCGTCTCATTCAGGTGATATGCATCACACAAAGAAGCATGCGTGTTATCAAAGTGATAGTTTCAAATATGAAAGACTAGTGAAAAACTTTTGACAAATATACACAGCAAAACAAAAAATTTAAGTAAATGATGCATATTTACTTAATTATAAATCAAGAATGTGCCACAGAGGCTAAATCTCAATGTATACTGGAGGAAACATGTCAAGGACTTTGCGATGATATACAGAAAGGAAGATGTAGCATCATTTCATGCCTGCAATGACGTATGCAAGTGGAGTATTAGAAAGTGAAACACGGCATTTTTTACAGCCAATTCAAGGAAACGAATGTGTTTTGAGTTTCAAGAAGGAATATTCTCTTATTGGTTGAAACAGCACGAAGGAATGTTTCTGCATGCACATGCAAGGATTTTGAGATAGCTCAAGAAGTCCAGCAGCTGCATTTGAAACACAAACCTCATGGTGTTGTGTACCAAACACAAATCAAGGCGAATGAAACATGTCCACAGATCGCTGCATGTCCACAAAGCTCATGGTGCTGACCTAGATCAGAATGTACGGATTGAATGCGAGATGCAGGATCAAAAACGGAAGACACACACAAACAAAGAAACAACGTCCACAGAAGTCAAGATCGGTGTAAAAGGAATGAGAAAGGCTCCTTCGGGGGCATCTGATAAAGGAATAAGAGGGATCAGATCAGCCAGATTGAGTATTGTATCAGTGAATTGAAAGAAAATGAAACGGAATGAGATGTTAGCTACATACGTCAAGAATCCGAAGTCTGGCTTTCCGAGAAGAGACGCCGAGAGAGCATAACCAGAGATGAAGCCGGCATGGAAACCTTCATTCTCGATGATGGCAGCAGAGAGGGCATCATAGCAACCAGGCATCAGAACAACTCCATTCTCCTCGATCAGGCTATGGAACCTCGTCTTCTTTCTCGTTATGCGCGTCCGCTCCCCAGAACCTCCATTCCTTGCAGATATTCTGTCTCCCTCTTCTTCTTCTTCTTCTTCTTTTTCTTCTTCCGCCATTCCTCTTCCGTTGGTGGAATTGATGGCTCTGATACAGACGGAGCCTCGATTCTTCCCGATCCGCCGGGCCGCATTCTTCGTCGCTCCGATGGGGCGGTAATTCACGGCGCAGGAGGGTGTGCGAACACAGAAAGAAGGAGAAGAAGGAGAAGGAGAAGGAGAAGAAGAAGAAGGAGGAGGAGCGGAGAGGAACGGAGCTGCGGACATGGTTAGGGCGAACGGAGCTGCCATGGATTCTCAGCTGCTTCTGTCCTTCTCTGTGAAATGGTTAGGGTTTTACTAACTGCATCTTTCTTGTCTTCTTCTTCTTCTTCTTCTTCTTCTTTCTTTTATGTTCTTGCTTGTCTTCTTCTTCTTCTTCTTTCTTTTATGTTCTTGCATGTAAAAGGGAAAGAAACAAACAAAAAAAAAGAAGGAATCAAATCTTGCCAATCCAAAATGCTAAGTTTTAATCCTAAGGTTTTCTTATCCCTAAAGTTTTACCTCTAAAGTTTTTTTTTAATCCTAAGGTTTTTTCTTATCCCTAAAGTTTCATCCTAGAGTTTTTATCCTAATGTCTTGATGCTTTGTCCTTGAGGTTTCAAGTGTCTAGGGTTTTGGGATTTTGGTGGCCAAACTAGGGGGTTCAGGATTGCTAATTTGGTTACGATTCCCTGGCTCTAGGATCCGGGGTTTACATTTCTAGTTTGCATCCTCAAGTTTACGGACTAGGATTGTTTGGCTCAGATTCTGGGGACTCTTGCTAACGGTTTAGGGTTTGATCACTGCTGTGGAGATTCTAGGGTTTTTGGTTTGAGGGTTTTCGAGTCACTTAATGTAGGGTTTATCATTCCCATGGCTTTGCATGAATGAATACTCTTTTGCCAGCTTTCAAACAGTAGATCGAGTGCCGAGCTTTCAAACAGTAGATCGAGTGCCGACCTGACCATCTGCTCCTTGAAATGATCTCTACTATATTTCGCTTGATACAGTTATAATGTTCACGTCATGTTCTATTAAACTAATTACGACGCAATTAGCACCCAAATGGTTGCTTCTCGAGCAATTTCAGTCGTAACGCATTGCAGAAATATGCCCGACTTGCCATTTTGCATTTTAACATAGAAAGATAGATACCTCAGACTCCATTGCCTTGTTTACAAAGAACATGAATGCCAAATGCTCGAAATCCGCAGAGCAAAGCTTCCGAAATCTCTTTCTTTATGAAGATCATGGAAATCGGAAGGTTAAAAAAAAAAACACATGGTAAACTTGTTACTCCATCATCTTGCTTGTTTTGCACTAGGAAAACATGGACACCAAAATGCGTAAAAAGCTCGTACTTCAGGAAATGCTTGTACACTGTTTTGACCAGCAATTATGGAATTCAAATTTGAGAAATGATGCTTCAAAACAGGAAGGCTGAAGCTCTCATGTGATCTATACCCCCAAGAGGGGATGATGAAGAAGATTACAATAAGCAACATAATGCATGGCAAGATGCTCTCTATATTCCTGTCTCATTTTTCACACCCAACTTTGCAGGTTGTTTCAACCCATGCATCTTCACTATATATGATCGGTTCCTTTGTACATTTGATAAGGCGGTGAAACAGAATCTGTAGAAACATTATATACCGACCAAGAATCTACTTCGATTACCTTCGAAGCACATCTTTCCATACATCCTCGGTCTCTCTTCTAGTGCGAGCACAACCAGAAAATGTGGAGGAGATGGCATCTTCTTCCCAAATAACTCTTACAATCTTTCTGAACTCTTATGAAACTACCAACTTTCCCGAGAAAAGGAATCTGAGTACCCATCCTTGTATTTGATGTAAAATTCCAACAAAAGTCGTCAAGCCCTCAGTTTGATTGATTAGACTCTGCTCCCTCCTACATCATGATGGATGGTGATTAATCAAACCTGTTTCACATTTGTGTTGAGATGGAAACATCTTCCTTCACAAGTATGGTGATATAAATGCCGTTTCCTCGCACTTTTGACATCCATCATACACTGTATATGCCCACCTCACTTTCTGAATTCACTTTACAAAAATCTTATGAAGCTATCATTATTTACAACGACTTGCTTTCAAGTCCCTATATGATGCAATCGTTTGCTTCGCATTTCATCCTGCACTTCCGATCAACCTTTGTTTGCCTCTCGATGGGGTTGCCGCTGTACCCACTTTGCAGGGCAGCCATGGCATTAACATAATCATTTCCTTTTAAGTCCATCGAGCATGAACTTATCGCCGAATCCATTCGGCAAAAGCTTCTCTTTGAAGCCACCACTATCTTGGTCCGATTTCTTCTCTTTCATGGGACCATTTGCAAGGTCACTCACAAGAGCAGCTACATTGGCCTCACCATTAGCAATTTCCTTGAGATGATCAAACTTTTTGTCTTTGGAGTCACTATTCTCATCGAAGCCCAACATGAGGATAAGCTTATTGGCTGAGGGGGTCTTCATAAAAGGACCTCCAGCTTTAGTCCAAGACTGATCGAAACTATCCTGCCCACTTTCCCCATCACTTTCACCATCACTAGAATTCCATAGCGGTTTTGGCTTCCTTTGAGAACGACCACCCCATGGACCACCTAGTGGTAATGCGGGTTCTCCACCATCATCCTCATTTTGACCCATTGTATTATCAATTGCTAATGTGTTCCATGAGGGAATCCTCTTTGAAGAAATGGAGAACGTGGATCCAACGCCTGCTTGGGAGATGCCTTTCTCAGAGCTTTTCTGCAACTGGCGTTGTTGGTTCAATCGGATAACACACTCGTCCAGCATAAGTTCAATACCACAATTTGCTTGAATGGCTGAAAGTTTGGCCCATGTACACATCCTTCCTTGCATCACAGCCTTGCGTAGCTCTGCCGCAGTTGGATTCTGTATGAGCTTTGCAAACTGTTTCCAACAGAAAATCAATTCACAGTGTTCAACTTCTAATCAACTTTTTATTTTTACTACAATACAGATCCGGAATTTCACGACATTCTAGGTTCCACAAAGTTCAGATATAGCTCACGCTTCAAGACCTTGTTCAAACATTTCTAGCCATCAGCAAACATCACCTGAGCCAGGGTTGCAGGCATGACAATTGTAATATCGCCTTCCCAATCCTGAGAAAAAAGCTTTGAAATGCCCCCTAGAGGAAAACCTAATTCCAAAGCCTGCCGACATCGATGCTTAACTTCCATCTCCACCATCTGAGCTAACTGGAAAGTATGCAGAAATTCAGCTTATCAGCAGACATCCATACAACATATATAGTATTTCTTCCTACATCTATATTTTATGCAGCATTAATCTCATTTCTACTTCTATATTCCATGCAATGCTAATCCCGTACCTTTCCAGCAAAATCTCCCCCATATGTACGCACAGCTTCTTTTAGACGAAGAAGAGGTGCAATATGAGGATTAGCTTGGCTTACAATAAAGTGGTTTACATTGAAGAGTTCCTTGAGATGCATCATAGGAAGGTCACTTTCCAAGCTTCCATCCCGCCACTGCCTTCTAAACACACCACTCCCTCCCTCAAGGCCTTCATTTGCTAGATAATGGTATGGTACAAGACGGCCTTGTCTATCTTTGGCCATGAGTTCTTGTGCTTCAAAAAGACCCGGAAATGCACAAGATGCCGTGACTGCACTCCATATGACAACATGGGGAGATGTCAAATAGTTCAGACAACGTGGCGGGTCGTGGCGACGAGGAGAGCAGACCGAAATACCAAGAACACGGCCTGATAGATCATATGCTTCTTGAAAGGTTAAGTCTCCAATAAGTTGCCTCATCCCTCTTTGAAGCTGCCCTATATCTTGCACTGCACCCCTGGTGATGAGCCTATGGGCGATGACGAAGATGTTGCCCATAGACTCGAAGAATCTCATAGGTGGGTTCGGATCCTCGAAGAAGCTCTGGAGCTCAGGCCAAGTCCTAGTAGCAGCAAATGAACAGATGATCGATCCTACGCTAGCCCCAGCGATAACACGTGGGAAAAGACGATGCTCTACTAGGGTTCTAACCACACCTAAGTGGAATGCTCCTAATGCAGCTCCTCCACTTAACAGCAATGCAGTCCGGCCAAATGCATGCCTGGTTTCATGAATAAATGCGATCTTCTCATCCAACGAGAATTCATCAGAACCCATCTCGCACACTGCATAGAGATGGTATCTCACTTCATTGATGTATTCTTGGATGAGTTTGGGCGTCTGGAGCCGGCCAGTGTGGAGTTCGGGATTGCACATATTTCCAAGGTTCCGCACGAGGTCAGCACGGAGACAGAAGAGGATATCCTCGACACTCCCTTTGAGCCTCCTTTGTCTTAACTCGGCCAGCTTCGCTTTCACTAGCTCTTCATCATACAGATCAGAATCTTTCCGCCGATCACTATTCAGCTCAAGCATTCTTGCAGCGTATGCCCATTCTTCGTATGTATTCACCACATTCATATGATTTTTCCAGTACTTCCTCCGGTAAGTGAGCTCAGCCTTGTGTTTCATTGTCCGAGCTCGACGCAAGAGAAACGTGGCAAGCAAGATCATGGCCAGGATCATACTCGGGTTGCGAGGATTCATGCTTTCAAGTAGAACTTTGTAGGCTAGAGACAAGATCCGCTTCCCTCGCCGAGCATAATGCGATATGAAAGACCAGATATTGACCAAGATTTCTTTCACCGATTTGCATAGAAGCACTCGGATCGCCAGTGTTTGACCGACCACTGTAGAAGGGCCGATGGGGAAAGGATATAATATTGCATCATCGGATGATTCCATAGATAATCGATTGCTCGGTTCTTTATGATTGGACTTTTCTCCCCCTCTGATCTAGAGCTTGTTACTATCGCTTCTCCTCTGAGCTATCCTTTCTTATTACCACTTTTTCTGCAAGCTGGCACTTCTTATTACCACTTATTACTTTGAGCAAGCACTTGTTATTACCACTTCTCCTTTGAACTAGCACTTGTGAATTGCCACTTCTTTTCAGGCCAACAGATGGACCTCCTGTCCCTACAACAATTCTTAATCACCTAACAAACCATTTCCCTGCTTTCAATTTCTTTCTTTTGGCACCATTCTCGCGTTGTTTTTCATAGTGATCCAAAGTTTTCTGTTTAGCTAATGGCTTGTGGAATAAATCTGTCCAAACCACGCAGCTTTTACCTTCCACTGTCCCTCCTTCTTTCTGATTTGAATGAAGCGTACCCAAAATGGAAATATGAAAAAAAAAATGGAACTCTGTATTCTTCGACGTTTTCTCTGTTCTGTTCTGTTCTGCCTGGATCCTTTCAATTGTAATGATCTGTGGGTAGTAAAAATTAGGAGGACAAAGATTCAGAAACCCTAAAATCAAGATCGATATCCCACAAGAAAACAAAATCGTGGCGATGGTGTAACAGATTATTCGGTCATCGCCAGAAACAACAATCCAACGTTGATGCAGATCTCTACATGCGACGCTCAACAAAAAGGCCATTGACGTAACGACAATTGCTTTTCTTGTAATAACTGGAGGCCGATGTTGATCGGGAGCCAAAATCCAAGGAAATCCAGGAGAGAATTTATGCAAGAAATGTACGAGATCAACCAGAGGGGAGGGAGGGGGGTAAATTCACAACACACCTGAACATGCGCGTAGAAATCTGTATACCAATGTCCGGACAAGAAATCGTCTCCCGAGTCTCTGGTGGAAAGATTCGGATCGATTAAAAGAGGGCAGAGAGAGGGAGAGAGAGAGAGAGAGAGAGAGAGAAAGAGAGGGAGAAGAAGATGATCTTGCCTGCTGCAGAGGGACGGCGCAAACGGAAGCAGAAGAGAATGACCTAAAATCGATCAGAACGAGAAGGATTCGGAGAGGGGCAGAAGAAGACGGAAGAAGAAGAAGAAGAAGAAGGAAATGATCTTCGATGATGACCTAATAGAGGGTTTTTTTTTCCCCCCCATTTTTCGCATTTAAAAAAATAACAAAAAACTTCGTTTTCCATTTTTCCACGTTTTAATTTTCCCAATTTTTTTTCCCTAAATTGAGGATTTGCCACGTGGAAAATCTGACGTGGCGGCCTCATCCGCTGCGCTTTTTGCTTTTTGCTTTTTGCTTTTTGCTTTCCGGCGTTCGCGCTTTTCCCGCCGTTTTGCGTTTTGTCTCTTTTTGCCCTTTTTTGTCTTTTAGCCGGAATAGGAAACAAAGGATTCATCATCTGCGAGATTCCGATGATTATCCTGATAAAGCGAAGTGGATAAGGACCTCACCCAAGAAGAGGAATCAAGAATCAGCATGTTTTCGACTCCAATGGATCGTTATCACAATCCGAATCTGGAGTCCGATCGATTGTTACTATCCGAGTTCGATGCATCGTTAACACCGTCTGGCTCTTTCCCCGATGCAATTGTTACTATCCAAGTTCGATGCACTTCTCGGGCGGGTTCCGTCGCCGCTGCGTTCGGTTTATATGCATCGCGCGTGAAGAAGCGAGTGCCCGATTTCGAAGCTGCACGAAACGGAGCCGAATAATACACCTAAACATCGCGACGAAAAACGCTGTTTACGTGACCGATCCGATCCGATGGATTCGGGTGCGATCAACGGAGGACTAGCGGAGAAAAAAGGAAGGCGTTTTTGCTGTTCTTCATCGGTACGCAAAGGCCACATTCATAATTACATCAAAAGCTCGGTTTGTATGCAATGTATGTCTTATTTGGTCGGGTAAGGTGATTCTTCAAGAATCAGGGAAAGGGGAGTTTAGGGTTTTAGGGTTTTAGGGTTTTCAGGGGTTTTCAGGGTGCGGACGATCAATGGTGGGGCGGAGGGGCGGACTTGACAGGGGCGGATTTGGCCGGCGACGCAGGACGATGGTGGCTTCTGGCCGCAGGCGGTGCGCTGCTGCGCAAGGACGAGGACGGCGATGGCGCGTCGGAGGTGGAGGTGGAGGTGGAGGGAGGAGGAGAAGGCGAAAGCGAAGGCGAGGGAGGGATGGTGGAAGCGGAGAGATCAGAAGAAGAAGAAGAAGAAGAGGAGGAGGAGGAGGAGGAGGAAGAAGAAGAAGGATACGGCGATGGCGATGGTGAGGAAGTAGAGGGAGAAGGTACAGGCGAAGAAGAAGAAGAAGAAGAAGATGAAGGCGCGGTAGCAGCAGCAGCAGCAGCAGCAGCAGCACCAGTCGGGGCTTTGTGGCCAATGTCCCTGCTACTACCAGAAGAGGAAGAGGAAGAAGAGGAAGAAGAGGAAGAAGAAGAAGAAGAAGAGGAAGAAGAAGAAGAAGAAGAAGAAGAAGAAGAAGAAGGCGCTAAGTTGCGATGGTGAGGTGAAGGTCTGGGG